>JAUZNC010006740.1:17183-34331 GCA_034780395.1 Vannuccia rotundouncinata | reverse complement strand
AGACTATAGACGGAATTCACAAATAATAAGATTGTTGCAGAAATGCTTCCAGGATACATCCTTCTCTCAATCATTTCTAAATTCGGACTCAGAAATAAACTTTTATTTCAATACTGTAAAACCACTAGACAACTTCTGAGTTTTTCTGTTTGTTCCAGCCTATTTATTATACAATAGTAATATCTTGTAATCATCTATTTTTCATTTGCTTTAACTTTGTATAACTTTGTTCATTCGCAGTAGTATCATTTATTTCCTAGCTTAAATATGCATTCACTAAATTTTTCATTTTTTCTTTCTTGATAGTGTATAAGCACTATATTTCTGTCCAACAAATGTACGTTTTCATATGCCGTTCTTTTTGTAGTTGTTCTATTTGTAAACAGTTAATCTTTCACTTGTAATTTGTAACTTGTGCCACACTTTTTACTACCTCAGCTTTAGTATCTTGATTCCCATTTGATACCAAATATTTACGCTTTATTATTATTACATCTTATAAAAAGGTTCATGTTTGTTTAATAAAAATAGTATTATATATATGTCCCAAGTAACGGGAAATAATGAAACCATTAATTCTTTTGCATTGCATTGGGAGGTTAACGATTATATATCTTGTATATAGCAAGATCCCCATACGTATGTATATATATACAAAATTGGTAATTAGTTATACCTACCAATAAAAGACTCTTTTCATATTCAATTTTTTCACAAAAGCACAATTTCGTAATATCTGCAAATAATAGATTGATTTTCGGAGAAATTGCTCCTCTATTTATCGACCAAAGAATATAGAGCGCTAAATGTTTTAATATTGAATCTTCTCTTAACAAAAAAACCAAGAACCGTCTCTAGGTATATGGAGCAAATTGTATTACTTTGAGATGAAAACAAACATTTAACATGGACAACAAACATGGTTTTAAATCAATCGAACAGTATATATGTTTTTTATTAAATATGTAAGGTCCATATGTGACTATTTCCAACAATAGCAATAGTAAATGTTTATGTTTAACAGTAAAGAATATTCTTTACTGTTAAAGTTTTAATAAATAATTTTACGATTCATATTTATTTTCCCTTTTATTACGTTGTATTTTTTGGTTACATATTAATTAAGAAATATTTTTAAACTATGATAATTTTAATTTTTTTATTGTTTTGAGCTGTGATAATTATAACTGCTTTTTAATAAATATGTAAAACATGATTAAAAACGATTAAAAACATAAAGAAATATATTACAAATGTTTGGATTTTTTACTTAATCATTAATATTAATAATAAGTGCGTTAGCTTATACCACAAAAGAAACAATACCTTTAGTGTGATAATAATCCCTTTATGAGTTGAAATCTTATCATAAAAACTTACCATATTATTTTTTACGATATAAAATGGAAACTATGCAAATTATTCATTTTAATTTTCGATTAAAACAAGAGCGAATTGTGAAATTGAGCAAAAAATATTATATGCGTAAGAAAGACTTACCTACGTCAAATTAAACTCCTATATTTTAGGTGATGGCGGACTGATGGTTTTGTGATGGTCTCATGTTTTGTGTTAATTTTCATAAAAAGCGACAGACACTTATACACAATAAAGAATTAATACGAAAAAAGACTGCTTTCATTTTCGGGCGTAAGAAATGAGCAAGATAGATTATTGCGTATGTCATATTACAATAGGTGATTGTGTTTCTCATATAATTGCCACTTCTAAGGTTTTTATACTTATAGTTATATATGTATTACAAAAATTCATAATGGTCGGTTTTCCGACTGTCATAAAAGATAAATTCATCACTGCACACAACATATAGTAAGTCATCAGCAGTCCATTGTCTCAAATACTCACAAAACCAAAGACGGTCTTCACGTTGTTGAAGTGTCTTGTGAGCTTTCTTGATAACATGAAATGGTTTCATATTAGTTGAATGCATGTAACGTTGAACCGTACGACGAGAAAGACTTGGACCATCTCTTCTAGCTGCAGTCGCAATTTGTTGTAAATATATAAATATTTAAATCCTAAATTTTCATAGAATATGGAATATTTTTCACGAGGATATCTTTGTGCGCCTCCCTGTAGTATTTTTGCATTGGTGGTATTTTTAGTTTAAATATATATTTGGTATAATTTGTATTAATAACAATTTCAAATCAATCTAGATACTTAATTGTTATACTTTTACAATTAAACATTGTTGAATGCCTTTAATATTATTTAAACCTTTTGTAAATATCTAAATTATATAGAAAATATAAGTTTTTCAATTATTTTTTGTATTGTCATTTATTATGAGTTTGACAATTTCAGTTTATGTCGTATTACGATACTCATAACACATTACAATGTTTATCATCAATTATATATTATTTTTTTCTACTAAATAAATTTACAAAATAATATTCCAAATTGCATTTTTAAGGGGTGGGGTATTCAAACATAAACAAAAATAAAATAAAGGCATGTTGAAATATATTGTTTTAATTTAACATGTATGCATGCATGCACTCCCTATAAGTTAGTCAATAATAATCCCTTTGAAAAGCTACGAATAAATAAGATTCAATAAATGTTTTTTGTTTAGCAAAAATGTGTAAATTACTCTTTCAAAAAAAGACCCAATACTATGCTAAAATGAGAGTACTGGTGTGGCCCAGTTTCAAGACAGAGTAATAATATACCACCATCGCTAGACTCTTTCTAAACTTTTGTTTCTTAATCAAATAGAAAAAGGCCGTAACTTGTAAATACATAAAAACACAAAATGTATCTTTTTCACAAAAGGGAAAGAGAAATACAACATTCAATAAAGGATAAATTTCAACAAGATATTAATCTATAGAATGGAATTCTGGAAGCCTCGATTTCTCCTAAAGACCTTCCAAATTATCGCAAGGAAATCCCAAAAATCTTACATAGCAAGAAGGGGATCCCAGGTCACCAGAAGCTAATCTTCTCTAGTCACAAATAGGATTGTCCTGGACTCATAAGTTACATTAATTCTTGGATTCTCTGTCTTTGTTACAATTGACAAGGGAATTATTTTCCCAGAATGAGAGCCTTCAGGTATAGCGAAAACATTCGTCGAATTTGGCTCTTTGTTTGTTCGTATTGAGTTTCTGTGAAATTATCTTCAGCAGAAAATTCGCTTTTCGATCGAAATTCAGAGTTGAATGTAATGTAGAAAATCTAAAATAAAAATGGAAGTACAAGATGATGGGCTGATTTTAGAAAACAATTGGGAAGAGGTAATACCAGGTAATGATAATCTTATTTATGTTGCAGCTAAATATACTGGAGTAACTGGGTTATAAATTGAAATGCCAGAGTCACCAGAAGATTTAGGACTCAGCATTTTAGACGGAAAAGTATTTACAACAGTCGCCCATTGCATGAATAGTAGAGCTGGGCGGAGAAATTACACCAATTTGACACGCGATGGAAGAAGAAAGCACACAGTTTCATGGACCATTGCCGCATCAAGTGATATCAAAAAATTGTTTGCCCTCATTATAATAATGGGTCTTGTCAAAAAACCACGGATTCGAGATTATTTTTGTGAAAATATCTATATTGATACCTCCTTTTTCCGCTGTCAAGATACATTTTCGCGTGACAAACTAAGCTTTCTGTTATCAAATTTTCCATGTGCTTTTTACCAGCAATATATTTATCCTACTGAAATAGAAAAAATGACTCCCATAATAAACCTGCTGCGAAATAAAAAACAACGTATTTATAAAATAGAATGCAAGGGAACAATTGACGAATTTTTATTGTTATACAAAGGAAGTCTTTATATGAAACAATACAATCCGAAGAAACGAGCTAGTTTCTCATACTCAAATTGTTTACCAATTTTATAATGAAATGAAGATCACAAAACATGGAAAATTAGCATGTAAGTAATCATTAAGATCCCAAAATTAATATTATATATTCACCCCACCACAAAATTCATATAAATTTATTTATTTATATATATATATACTTTAACTAAACTAGTTAACTTATACTTGTGTTTGTGTAACAATAAAAACATGAATAGGTGTTATCAAAATAGAGTAAATGGAACAAGGATTTTTAGATGTCGATTTTTATCAATCCGATTATTTCAAATTTTCGATTATAAGTTATAATCAACTAATCAAAGGGCAACTTGTTGTTTAATATAAATATTTATGAATTGTTTTCATTTATGATTGTTTCAGTTATGCGTAGATGGTACACTACCCTCCTTTAAAATATATTTGGATCAGTCAAATACAATATCAAATAATAGACCGTGGTCCTGAACACCACGGGCACTACAACCACGTAATTTCCTATCCTGTTATGAGCCTGTTTTTAAAAAAGATGAAATAAACATTGTTTTTTGTTTTTTAGTATCTTATTTTCTATATTAATGTATATTTATATAAGTACATCTATGCTTTCACAAGCAAACAGCTTTATGTATAACTTTCGATTTGTTTTTAAAATTAGAAATAAATCTTACATCTCAATATGTTAAAAGTTATTATAAGAAAATTTGAAAAACTAAATTATAAAGCTGTAAAACATATAGTTTTTTTGGGATGTATTTAATAATTGTTGCAATATCGTCACTTCTATTTGAAAATTCATTTATATATAACCATGCAGATATAAATTATCATGCAATATGATCATATACTCATGTAAATGATAATTTATTGTATAGATACAACTTTTCATTGAGATTCAATAAAATATAAACGTTGTTGTAAACGGAAGTTGTAAACCTGCTAACATTATAATATAGTGAGACAATGAATTATTCGTTATATACTTGAGCAAAAACAAGTACCTACAGCAAGATAAATTAATAAATAATCTGACGACAAAATGCTATACGCGGAATACGATTTTAATAATTAATAAATAATCGGACTTCGAAATGCGATTTTAAAAGTTAATAAATAATCGGACGGCGAAATGCTACTAACCCGAGTCTATAGACTCAGACTATAACTACACAGATAATATCATAGATATTATATATGTATACTTTGTAGTTAATGTATAATTTATATATAATGTCTATGGTCTACATGCATCTCCTATAAAATCGATATAATATCAAATATTGAAATATTACAGTAAAATTCAATTATTGTCTATTATAAACTCAAACTCTGTGTTATATTTTCTCTCGTTGTAAATAATCTTCACTTGCAAATTTTCAACATTTAGAAACGGTTTGCAAAATAGTTATTAATTATATAAACGCAGAAACACAAATTCAAGTTAAATTCAATTGCAACCAGTTGTGTTACAAATGATAAGTAAAGAGTCCTATATAACCTATATTTTTGCCGGTGTTGGATTGTTGTCTGTTCTGATTATTGTTGTTGTCATTATTTTGTTATTTAAGAAAAAGTCGAAATACGTTCCGGGCAGCCGAGGAAGTCATCTAATAAAAAGTGTGAAAAGTAGAGGAACGCATCAAATAAGTCCAACTTGTAATGCGTCCTATTTATCTGAGGGATCAATTTTAACAGATGAATTGAAAACGAAGAATGAAATAGAAGAAAAAAAAATGGTTAATTGGCATTAATAAAACAGAAGAAAGCTTTAATGTTTACTTAAAGAATTTGTTAAGAAAATATAATTTTATTAATATTATTGTTGTTATTATTATAGTGTATTATTTTATTTTACCACTTTTTGAATCTTTTAAAAATACAGATTATTTATTTTCGGCCATTAATAATCCTATTAATGGCAGCCTATTTTAAAGTTCATGATATTTGCTAAACTAATCATATAGTTTCATGTTAATAAATTTATTTTTACAAATAAATCGTGTGATTTTATTTAACTAAATAACATTAGGATTAGGCATTGTGAGTGCACTTTCTTAAAAAGAACATCAGAACAATTAACAATTAAAATATCCTTCGAATATCATTCATGCATTCCAACGTTAGATTATAATAGTTTGCATTCAGAGAATCATTCATTTTAGGGGAAGCATAGTAGTTTCTGACAACAATATTATGGAGTTAGCGAATCTGATTATATAATTTTCTATCATTGCTTTGAAACCTGATAAACATGAGTATGGACAGCTTCAATTTTCGTTAAAGTTACTCCAAAACTCCTATCTTTCTCAGACGGAGTATTTTAAGTAAGGTCATTGCACCATTTCTTAATATATAATTTATTCTTCTTAATATTTTTTTTTAATTCAATGAATGGACACAGTTAGATAGATAAAGATTTCTCAAAAATCTTCGTTAATTATATCGAATAAATTGTTGTCTCATCAGTGTGCCGCAAGGTGCAATTTTATCTCCTTATTTGTTTGCCTTTACACATTGATACACTTGAGGTTATTCATATTTTTAACACTACACAAATTTGTTGACAAAATATCAATATCCATTTATGACGAACAAAACAGTGAAAATTAACTTTATATTAACATACATTCACCTGATATTCACATATTCAACAAAAATCTTTCAGAATTCTTTATAATCTACTTCGGATGCACAAACTCAACAAACGTGAACTTATAGCCCTTCACGTCGACTACGGTTCATCATTTGTTTGTTGGTTCTATCAAGACTGCGCTGATAGACAAAACATTACTAATCTCTTGATTAAATCATTGCAAATTCGATGGATTAACATGCAAAGTAAAGTAAACATCTAAAGTAAAATAGTAAATACGATCTCGATCGGTTAAAGTTTTGCCTATATCAAAGTGCAACTGGAGCCTGATCGTTGCCTTGGTGTAGACAATGGCATTTCAGAGCATCTGACACTTTTCCTACATATCATACACAAGTAACGCATCCTCAATTAAAGCAGCAGTGGTGTGGATGCAATATGAATAGCGTGATTTCAAACAGAAAGAAAAGTTGGTGGTTTTATTTCCAAAAGCGAAGAAGTTTTCAATCTTACCTTGGACTGCAGCATAATAGTAAATTATATTTTTTAAGAAAGTTTACACCATTTGTCATATCATCCGCACCTGACTATTTAGTTGCTTATCTCTTTGGTGAAAAATTATTTTAAGGGATAATCCTTGGCAAATTTACTTAGATCGCTATTATAATTGGATGAGCGTTAATTACCGATTACAAATGGCAATTGAAGATACGCTGTTGCAAACAAAATTGAGTCTAATACAAATATTCAAAAAAAATTGGAAATGAAATAATAAGACATATGTGTTTATTTTTTGTTATAATATAAAGAAATAAGTTATATGTTCACAATCATAATCATAAGCATTTTCTTGTAAATGTAACCTTCCATTGTATAAATACTCCTATTCTTTAATATGAAAAAAGCTCTGTTCATGTCCTAACCAACCCTTCCAACTTCGGCAGACTTCCATTTCGGAATGTTTGACACCTTTATCTACAATGGTGGTATCTCGTTCGTTGTACGTGGAAGGTGCTACCTGCGGACAATAATACTTTTGTTTTAAATAAGGAATGTGATCAAATTCACTTTTTAAAAACTAAAAAATTACCGTATATAATTGAAATCGGTTATCAACGCCCATGAATTTAATATATTTATTGTAATTAAACAAATAAGACTATTTTGGAATATTATTAAGCAAGGGAAACGAGTTTAATAATGAAACAAGAGTTTTATTTGTAAAATTAAAATATAATATTAAAAACACTACAACAAGCATGCATTTAATAAGTGAACATTTAAATAGGTATATATATATAATTTCTTATTGATTTAACTTTAAAATTACCATAAACAATTATAATGTACAGTGTCGTGAAAATACTGGTATCATGACCGTGGATGAAGGTAATTTATATGATTTATTTCTAAATATTTGGGAGTTAGTACATGATTATTTCTATGTATTTGGGAGACAGTACCCGGCCAAATTCCTTTAATGGCAGTACCATAGACCTTACAAAGGTTTTGTTAGTCTATGTTAGTAAATGTTATGAATGTTTTGTTAGTCTATGCGGCAGTACTAAGTAAAATCCCTCGCAAAGCCAATAGAACTGCTGCTCAAACTTCTTAAGACTTTTCCATCTCCTCAAATAAAAATAATAAATTATTGTGTAAATATCCTCCCATTTTTAAAGTATAATTGCCCAATTTTTCAAAATCTTCTTTTTCAATCGGCTCATAATGTTTATTTTTGACACCATTTTTCATAAACTGCCCAACAATGACCTTGAACATCACATTTGCCGTCCCGAATTCCTTATCTGAAACAATATTTATCTTACGTTTCACTACACTGGAGTTCAAGTAACGATTAATTGATGAACGAATGCAAAGCAGCGATACTGTTGAGTAGAAATTGCCATCCTTATTCGTCAAAATTTTCTATAGAAACAGCGGAGGTAACTTGTTACTTTTCTCTAAAATATTCCTTTCCTGTTCGATATCATTACCAAGATGGAAAGTATTGAAAGTATCCAAGGAAGAAAAATGTAATTCAGGATAAATTCCCATACTGGCATCACGTCCAAACCGCTCATCATACCATCAAGTAAATTAGAAAATTAAAGAATTTTTAAGCCCTTAAAACCATATTCCTATTTTAATTACTCGGAAATTACATCTATAATAAAATATGCCACTCATTGCTACAGTGTTAAATTTCTATTCTTTAATAATTCTGTAGTGGAAAAATAATTCATTGATATTAGTTTCAATGAATTTTAACTTTTGAATAATCAATATCATGGCATTATTTGATTTATTATAAAATTTGTAGGTATTTCGTCATGGCAATTCTTTTTACTTGATCGATTTAATTAAATATGTTATTATAAAATCTGTTAAAAATATCAATATATCAATATTTAAATGGACATTATTTTTATATCTATGGATGAGAGGCAAGTATTTCCCATAGATTATCTTTGTTTAAGTTTAACTAGATTGGTAATCTAGCTGATTGTTGTCACTTAGTATCGGTTTCTGTCGATCCTGGAAAAAATTCAATATTATTAAATTCAATATTTGCTTATATTTATTTAATATATATATATATGTAGTATAATATTAAATTCATTAATTGTTTGTATGTATCAATTAAATATATATATATATATATTCTGTTAAAGTTATTTTCAAATTATTTAACCAATCACAACTCTGAATTTGCCATACACGCGATGCAACATACTTTAGTATAGAAATATTTTAGATGTCCAATCATACTATATATAATATACAATATCTATGGTATTTCTTTATAACTTAATAAAAGAATAGACATCATAATAGTACGACCATAGACATTACACTATATAACTACAAAAATAACTACAAAAAACTTTAAATTGATCAATTAAATTGAAGTAATATGCTTATAAGTTCAAATCAACTAATCAAATTGAAGTTTTTTGCCTAACACGATGGCTAGGAATTTTAAATGCATTAAATTTAGATTGCAGATATAGTTTAAAGTATAGATACATAATGTCTATGAGTACGACATATAATCGCAATAAAATTTTTATCATTTTTTTTATTATATATAATATAATTTCAAATTTAATGATTATAGAAGTCTATGGAAATTATCAATCAACTTTCATTTAATTATATTAAAATCGAAAAGTGGTACTTACATGATCATACAGACTTACAGTATACAAACAATTTGTGGAATATATTTTAATTGTTAATTAACTATCTTCGAAAAGATAATAAATCAAATAGTATCAATTCTTTAATTAAATATATATAATATTAATTTTCACCAACGACTGCAACTTTAATTTGGCGTTATAGAAATGGAAAATGATAAAATAGTCATATATATTTTGGCTGGATTCGGAGTGTTTTCTGTTGGAGCCATTTTGATCATTGTTGGAGTTGCAGCTTTAAAATCATATAAAAAAAATCCACCTGGCAAAGGTAGACGCGGAACTCAATTAATATCTAGCGTCAAAGGCTTTGGAAAACCCGATCCGATTCATAGATTGGATTCTGCACAAGAAACCTTAAAAAATAGAGATTCATTTAGTATGTGCAACACGGACATCGATTTTGATAAATCTGTTAGTTTTAAAGAGAATATACAACCTTATTACCAATCATGTGACGTTAAGAAAGAAGACAAAATTTTTATAAATCGCTACAAATAATTTTCCTAAAGAAAGCTACTCGAGTATTATCAAAGAAGAAAAACTATCCAAGTTCATTGGGTGCAAACAACTTTTAATTATAAAAAGTTGTTAACAGTTTAGTTATTTTTTGTTATCTGCATGCACTATATGAACAATTTTGTGTTTTAAGAATTGAAAGAATAATAGAAGCACATGCACATAAAAAGTATTATTATTATAATAAAATAAAATTTGAACATTTTACGACAATATTTTTAAGACTTTTGAAAAGACTATTTATTTTTACTTTCACATTAGATAATTATGTTTTTATATTCTAAAACGGAAATAATATTTGTTTCAATGAGAAAACTGTTAAATAATTGTGTTTTTCTGAGTCAATTTAATATCAGAGTTTGTTGATTTGTCAAAAAAATTTCGAATTTCGATTGTATATATAAATAGATTGTCCTGTTATACAAATAAGATAACAAGTTTAAAAATAGGCCTTGCTATTTTATTATTAAGAGAATAACAATTACCAAAGGATACGTGATCTCAATTGGTAAAATAATATTCAAATTTTACTTTAAGGTAGTAAAGTAAGATACTTTTTTAATTTAGAATTGGAAAACATGACAATGAAATGACGAAACAAAAGTCGATCCTCGCACAGCAACATTTCCGATTAACTTGCTAGAATAATGGTTGTTTGATAATCACATATAATAATAACCATTTGAACGAGTACTTAGCTAATGAGTCATGACGATGGAACGAAAAATTATGTCATACAAATTTGAACTAATTTTGGTTTCACACATTAATTAAGTGAGCAAATAAAGCAGTTCGTGTAGCCCGCGGTGTCACGATTTATTGGATTCTTTTGAATCAAATCTTCTGATAATTTATGAGAAATTTTTTACTGCGGCAGTCGCAATTTGCAACCGCGTATAATGTCATTGAGTGCTGGGAGAGATAACCATAACGATAAACTGGACAACTATTAAATATGAAAGATATATTTTTGGCTATTATTCCAGTTTCTAAAAGAGATGGACATTATTTTGAAGTGTTACCACGGAAAGAAAATTTAAAAATTAAGTTTGAATTAACTTCTAATATAAAATAGCCCTTCAATTATATTTGCTTTGAAATGTACAGTAACAAAAACAACCCCATGTGCAGTTCAACATTAGCTTAGATAAATGTGTAAGCGAGGACTACGTGAATACCAGGATACTGAACAACATTTTCAGAGTTTATTTGGCCAAGAGGCCGGTTATTTGGCACAATAATAATTAATATTAAATAATAATATAAAACACATTCATTGGGAGCTTTTGTACCTTCATATAGATTATAAAAATTTTTACTTCATATGTTTATTATGTTACAGTACTTCATATATATGTTCATACATCTTGTATAGGTAAAACACACCAAATTGTACATATTGTTAAATTCTCAACATGAATAATAACACATACCAACGTTTTAAAAAAAAAAGAGTTCAAAATTAGTAATTACATATATATTATTAATTCCTTGGAAGTGCATTGAAATTGATTTCTATGAAAGTTAAAAAGCGTAGTTAAGTGCCCTGGTATGCTATACATTCATTATATTCATAACAATTAGACAAATTAAATGTCACTGTTTGTTTCTATAAATAGCTGAACGATATGGGGAATTACGCGATTTTTCAATTGTTTCCATTTTATTAGTGAATTAATTTTCGAAATATTGTAAAAAATCTGATCAACTACAGTTCTTTAAAAGAGAACCAACAAAAATCGCTTAATGAATTTTTAATCACCCTATATTAATTAAAAATACAAAACTAATCAACCAGTCAAACCATGGAACATATATTGACAAAATTTAGTGAACTACTATTAGTTTAAAATATAAATACAAAATATATTAACAAGTCCTCAACATTTTCTATATTTAATCAGTTCAAAGAATTCCCTAAAATCCGGAAATGCAGTTGCAAAAATATCAGAAGATCAAATATAATTGTGCTTTCAAATACACTACAATTTCATGAAAAATCACTTTAATGAACACTTGAAATATCGAGTTATTAATTCAATAATAGGAATTTTAAAAACAAACAAAATTTTTTTAAATAGGTATATATTTTTGGAAAGCCTAACTTTAACATTAAAATAACGCCATCCCTTTGTAAGTTGAGCTAAAGAATAAGTACGGATAATACCGATAACTTAAAAATTATCACTTAACTATAAAATCCTTATTTTATGTAATACATTTAGGGCACAAACTATTTTTGACAATTAGTATGACAATATTTATGCAATCAGGAGTGTAATGGCCTATTTGTTTAACAAATATTTCTAATGCATAAATCACTCTCAATGTCTCTGAAAATTATGAAAATCTGAAGAGCTCTTTTCAAACTTCTTAGCCAGGTAGAAAATTTAGAGGCAGTAGTCCGCCCCTGTATGCAATATCGAAAATATAATTGTTGAAAGAGGCTTGTGATTTTTAGGAATATTTAAATATTATTAGTAGCAAAACTTTGGCATAAAAAGCTGGAAATACTTGACAAGTACATGAAATATACACAATAATTACAGCAAATAACAAAAAAACGGTAAACTGAAATGCTGACTTAACAAATAATTCGTTATTCAGAATTACCAAATCAACTAATTTATTTAAAAGAAAAGATCTCTGCTATTATATCAAACGCAATAATTAATAAAGGCTTCTGATTGCACTATTTTAAAAATAAACATCGGTCAAAAATGTCAGTAATAAATTTAAATTGTAAAAAGCATCAAATGCAAAAGTCTTGTCAGTTCCCATTAAAAATACTTCAGGGTTCTTGTGGAATTTGTTAAAAATCAGCTCATAACAATAATTTTAAAAGCAGTCAGAAAACGCGCGGTGGGAAAGCAATGATGACAGGAATTTCAGTTGATCTTCTCTGGGTCAACATATCGCATGTCAGTGAGCAGGAAGTAGGTGGCAGGTGGCGCCGAGCTCGACGGAGCCAACAGGGTGATACTTGACTTATCCTCGGCCACAGAGAGCACCACCACGAACCCATAGACCGGGGATTCGGGCAGTGCGTCGGTCTCCTCCGCCTGGGAGATGGCGAGCAGACGATTGGTGAGGTCATTTGTCACCCGGACAGGAATTGGCTTTCGCCAGGTGTCCTCTTCACTAATCTCCCCATGCGGCAGGAGAGCATCAGGGATGGCGGCAGCCCCGATCTTGTAAATGCTCACCACGTCCGTAGCCAGGACGATATGATGCGGCTGAAGGCGTCGTCTACCACCACCGTGGAAGTAGTTACAGACGCGAGCGTCCCGTTGTCGAGTCCACTGGTCCATGGAGCGGGTGTGGGCTCCTGCTGACTTGGGCAGTCTGATGATCACCACTTCAGAGGGGAGGTCTTCCCGGAGGAAGCTCTCCAGGAAGCCGTCTTCGATGACAAGGATGTGGTCCACCTAGTTCATAACACAACCTCTCATTGTTACCGTGTTAAATTTCTATTCTATTGTTTCTGTAGTGAAATAATTCATGGGTATGACTTTCTATAAATTTTACCGCTTGAATAATCGCGACATTCTTTCAGTTAAGATCAAATTTGAATCTTGTCATGGCAATGTATTTTACTTGACTGTTTTATTATAGATTTAATAGATTTATAATAGATGTTATCATAAAATCTGTTTAAAACATCAATATTTAAACAGACATTTTTACTACTACTTAAATATTTATCTACATTTCTTAAAGTATATAATATGGTATTTTAGGTGCCCATTTACTAAAGTAACATAACCCTAAACGTGTCCATAAAATCCCAACAAACAGATGTAAAGAAGGTCACCTCGAAAGCGGCCGCCGTTGTCCTGATCGCCTGAATTCCCTTCTGCCTGGACAAGCCGCCGTCACTGTCCTCCTTACGGAAGCCGTTCATGTTGATGATGCAGCCGCTAGCAAAGATACTAGAGTCGTTTTCCGATCGAATGTTGACTAGTTCCGCCAGATTATTCACCTGCTCACGGAAAAGGTTGAGATTCTCGGCCGGATACAGGTGTCCCAGTGAGAAGACGAGAGGGTCCTCCTCTAGGGACCAGCCCTCCTGTAGGTCGTAGGGCTTGGTGACAGCTAGTGCTGAGAGAGTGCCAGGAATGCACACCTGACTAAGACCAACATTCACATCGATCAGAATGGGTTTGCGCCTTTTACGGGCGGCATAGCTGGCCAGTATTCGACACAGGGTGGCCTTGCCAACATTCTCCTGACCACAAACGAGTACTCGGGGGCCCCGTCTCTGCTCGCTAACGGCAGCATCTCGCATCTTCTCCAAGTTGGCGTGGATGTTGAGGTAGACGTGTGGAATGCTTTGATCATCGCTCGATGAGGTTACAATGGCCACGAGACCAGTGCCATAGACCGCGAGCATTGCCCCACTCAGAGTTAGCACTGTTCCTAGGTTGCCTGAGAAATTATTTTGAATTCCAGATTGTATGGGATGAAAAAGACAACAATTATTTCTAAAACTATAACCTATTATACCTACCAGGCTGAAGTGTCACCTTTCTTTTTAGAATCAATTCTGTACCAAAAACTTCAGCCGTGCCTTCAGCTAGTTCCAGACTAACTGGGTCATTTACTTCATAGCGCAAAAGTTGATACTTCTCAAGTTTATAGGTACGTGTGGGAACTTCTTGGGGTGTGACTTCTTCAGACATAATTTCTGAAAACATAGTTTGATCATAATCATAATGATTGACGAATATTTTGATAGTAGAACAGTTTATTCTATAGTTATACACTTAACCACAACACCTGTCCTATTTCAGACATAATATGCCCATGTAAGTTAGGACTTCCCTAATTTAATCTTTTTTAGTATAATTATTTCAATTAACTACTTTTAAAAATTATTAATTTGCAGATGTTAAAAATGATTATGTTTGTGGTATTTTTTATATTTTCAAATAGTATACATTATTTATTAATTAGACATCTACAAGGAGTATCCAAACTGTTCACTTAATTGGTTGCAATGTTCCTAGCTACAGGAGATTATGTTGGTACTCAAACTATTATACTTTTGACAAAAATAAAACTTTAGAAATAGTTGATCTCAAAGAATGTCAAGTTTGTCACTCGAGGTGACTCAGTAAATTTTTATTTGATTGTATAATTTAAATTGATTTCAGCTAATATTTAATAGATATTGTAATTCTATATAACCATTCAAGCTTTTAGCTCTTCAGTGATCCATATATGTATATATTTATTATTGACACTGAATAAAATAGTAATTATACAAAATTTACAGATATAAAATAAACCTTGTTCATTTCAATTCAAAGGTAGTGAGTAAGTAAGTTTACTAACAAGGTATAAGGCTTTTTATCATTTTTTTTATTATATTATGTATTAGTAAGAGAAGTGTTCTCTCACAAATGTTCAATAAGATTGCCTATATAGTTGTTTATGGACACCAATGGTTACAACACTGCTATTAAAAATAAAAACTAGTTGAAAATTGAATGAATAGTTTAACAAAATATTTTTCTTTTTAATTTAATATCAGAAAATGACAAGAACCTATAAATGAAACATGACCATAGCAAGTTTTACTAATGAGAAAATGGTTATGAGTAATATTCTGGGTGGAATACACCTATGTAAAAGTGCAGCTTTATATGACATTCTCAAAGATAACATCTGATAAGTATTAAAAGCTATTTAGAATAGAGAACATATTTAAATTATCTTTAATTTTTATTTTTGTTAGTTACATAAGTGTTAGAATAGATTGATTTAATACTTATTATATTTAATATATAAAATTTATGACTGTATGTAAACCAAAATATAATAAAAATATTCATGTCTCAGTTTTTAAAGATTTTATTAACTCCTTGAAACTGACAAGCCAATATATCCACTTGTACATATACCAATATAACCCAATGAGCTGATATAACAGATTTTATACTTTTATCTTTTATCACAAAATCACATGCCAGGCAATAAAATCTGAATCATTATGTGCATCTTCCAGAGGGCCATCAAAAAATATCAATCTGGTGAAAGATTAATGAGGGCAGGTACCACCTTGACACCAGCCTGCATTCCATGACAATTGTACTCCTGATATTTACTAATATTACTCTAAATTAACTAGTTAAAGATAGTGTTGTGTATATAATGTACTCTGGATATGTCCTTGTTAGCAAGGATGGTCTGCCACTTGTCCCAACTTGACAGATTCAATTTTTTCCATAATATCTATATCTACTTTCAGAATTACGGACAATATTAGGATAATTCTAATGAATTTTTTTACCTAAAACTCAAAATTATAGTCATACAGATTAACAGAAATCAAATCAATATGAGTGGTTATAGGCTAGGCAGTAAGCATAGATTATAAAATAGCTCATAGTGCTCAAAAATTTATTGATTTTAAAGCTAGAAATAATCATTAATTCCAGTACATTCCTGCCACAATAAAAAGCCTGGTTAGTCCTAGTCAGTATAATATGGTCCTCATGGATTCTCAAATTCACATCAAAGTGGCTCTGATCTTAAGCAAATAATCCAACCATTGATGGTCCATCATTTTGTAATAAAAATAACAGATATATTTTTTTCATACAACACTACTTAAGTATTGTTTTTTGACAAACATATTGTCTAATTAAAATCATTGAATTAAGGTTTTATTAAAGATCCACATTAATAAAATTATCAAATGAATTGATAGAATTATAGAGCATCAGCAATATGGCAAAAGTGTATTTAATTAATTAGCATTTCACAGAATGTAAATACTATGTTGAAGTAAGCCTATAATTTTAAAAAACAAGCATACATACATATTGCATAAAAAATGTGATAAATTTATGATTTTATTACATATTTACAAAATATTTTTGTATTAAATTTTTTCTAAAGAACATAGTTTTTACACATAAAATAATAATTGTTTAAAAATCTGATTTTGACACAAAATTTGATTTGATCAATTTTTTTACCAACT
>JAUZNC010006740.1:0-17083 GCA_034780395.1 Vannuccia rotundouncinata | reverse complement strand
TTTTACACATAAAATAATAATTGTTTAAAAATCTGATTTTGACACAAAATTTGATTTGATCAATTTTTTTACCAACTCCTAAATGACATACCAGACCATCCATGTGTTAGGCTACATAGATTACAGCCTGGCCTCATTAACTGTAGTGGTTCTTTATTAATTTATTGCAAAGGTAAAATTACATAATGTAACACAAAGTACTACTCCTACTCAAATAATTCAGTTGAATCTTTTAATTAAAAAAAAATTAAAAATACATATATATATATATCTAAAAAAAATTAGAAAGTGTGTAAATTTGGATGAAATTGGTTTTCAGTCCAATTTAAGTTTTTTTCTTCTGCCTAATACTCCTTCTGAAGCTTCATATTGTATAGATTCAGATTTTCATTGTGCAGTTATTAATTTTCTGCAGAAATTTCCTGTTATTCCTCTTTTTCTTTACATTGACTTTTCTACCATCATAGGTCCTCACCCAAAGACTATATAGAATAGACAATGCCCATAATCACTTAACAGTAATAACAAAAAAGGCATATTATTTAGCTGAGTTATTCATTTTATTTTTGGTAGTACTGAAACATCTAACTTTGCCTATATAGAATAATTCTTTTAAAATATATTTTTGTTATTTTATTCCTGAAATTTGCCTTTTATTCATATTAATAAGAACAAATTAATTAGTTCTATTATTTAAATTTTGGCATTGAAAACAGGTTTTTAGGAATTGGCTTCAGCATTTATTCTGTGCAGGTAAGATTGGCATCTGGTTATTTTAGATTGGCATTGGTTTTTATCCTTTGCATTTGGCATCAGCATCAGGTTTTATCTATAACCATGTGTAGCCCAATTTAATTGTTTTCTATTTAAGGTTCAGATGCCTTTACTGAACACCTTTTGTGAGTCCTCATTAAAATATTTTAGTGGGGGGAGGTCATTGTAATTTGAGCATGTTTACTTTATGAGTGTCTCTCAATAGCATCATAGTCCCGTCACTAAATCAATAATTAATACTTTGTTACTATTAGATTTCAATTGAGAATTAAAATTTTTTACAAAAATTATACAGAATATATTAATATAAAAGAAATATTCAATAAATATATTACTTTGATATAAATTACCTTGAATCAATATTATAAGTAATGGATAAAATTTTTAATTAAATATTATAATTACTAAAATCTAAATATATTTAGAAAATTTGATACATATTTGTATAATCAAAAGTTTTATTAAGATACATGCAATATTTTAGGAATATTTTAGGAATACTTACAATATTCGGATTGGTTTTAAAATATCATTGGTTTTTAATATAAATAAAAATTTTTTAATTAAATATACAATCCCTTTAATTTTGTAATTAATAGGTTAGCTTTTTTAAATTATTGCTGTTATTTTGATTAGATATTATTAAAAAGGTAGGTTTAAAAATGTTAAATTGAATGGATAAAAAATTGTTTAGGAAAATGTATAAGAGAAAGTTAGAACATATTTCATAAATTATGTTATAATTTTTTTTAAATTATTTCAAAAGATATGCTAATAAATATTATAATTTTAATACAATTTCTGTCGTATAAAAGATAAAATTATAACACATATAACTAGTTTGACCAATGACTTATATATTTTTTATCTAGACTGGCAAACTAACTGTCCAATATTCAATAGTAATTAAACGTCCGCGGAAGAATATATCTATGTGGATAATCAATTATACCAAATTGATGGACGGAAGTTTAATATATAATTAAATTTATATATTAATCAATTAATATTTATTGAAAACCATCTTTAAAACGAAACTAATACAGTATATATTGCAATGAGCTGTGGACGTGTTTTTGATCAGTTTGCCCGTCTAGAAAAATAAGATATAAGTCAATGAGTTTGACATAGACTACGTGTCTGCTTTTAAAATGGAAAACATTTTTGTCCAATGTGCGCGATTCCCATTTGTACATTTGATTTCCCCAAATATACATTTATTATTATTTTAGAACAAACATATATAATAATTAATTTTATTATTAATGTTATTTGTTTATTAATGTTATTGGTTTTACCAAATATAAAAATGTGTTGGTCAATAATGAAATAGCGTTACCTACTTTTTAAAAGCTTAATAATTAATTTTTTACATTACAAAATTGTATTTTGTTCTGAATTAGTTTTTTTAAATAGCTAAGCTACATACAAACACGCATATATTTTAATATACTAATATACAATAATGAATATTGTCTATAAAAACAACTGAAATAATTTATCATAAGTCGTAAATACATTAAATAGGTATAAGACTAGTGAAAAATACTGTTTAATAATCAGAGTACCATATATTTTAAATAACAATTTAAATATAGTCTTGTTGGGAAATTTATTAAACACTATATAATAAATATAAACAATATTTATATTGCTAACTTTTCGTTAATTGGTCATTCCATATTGTACATCACATTTTACATTCTCCCAATTTAGCATAATGTTTTTTAATAAAGAATTATTCGTAATTTAGGTAACTATTTTTCTAATCAAAAAGTGTCGGATGAACGAAATCAATGATATATTTACATAAAATTACAGCTTATACTAATTCAAAATAAGTAGAGATCAAGATTTTCCACAAACGTTAACAATAAAAGATCGCAAGAGTGGAATTCCTTCCAGAGTTATTGAACTGTAAGCAATAAAAATTTAAAATAATTATAGATATACAATTTTCAAGTACCATAAGTAATGTAATACTATTACAATATCATAATAGT
This sequence comes from Vannuccia rotundouncinata, assembly GCA_034780395.1. Taxonomy (NCBI): domain Eukaryota; kingdom Metazoa; phylum Platyhelminthes; order Proseriata; family Coelogynoporidae; genus Vannuccia; species Vannuccia rotundouncinata. Next base: position 14,306 of record JAUZNC010006740.1, on the reverse strand, counting down.
TGTATAAATACACTAATTGAAATAAATATTTAGAATACTACTGACATAATTATGTGATTATTTAATTCTGTAAGTAATTTTTGACCAAAAATATGTAGAGGGCAATAAAAAAATATAATGTAAAATATATTCTAAAATATGAATACCAATTTACTGTGTGGAAAAAATACCATTTTGATTAAGAAAAAAATATATATGTAGTATATTTCTGTTTATTGAATAAATAAAATGTCTTTATCGAAAAATTCAATCTACTTAATATACTCGTACTTCAACCAAACACAAATTGAAAGCATTCTAAATTCCGCTTACCTGGTTAGAAAAGGTTGTGGAAAACAGCGTTTTAATTTCCGATCTACGAATTCTGAACACTTCATCACATTTTTAATAAGAATATGGGGTTTCACAGAATCGATCTTTGTAAATAATACCTACAAAGAAATAGATTTGACAATCGTGTAAAGAAGAAATGAAATAGATCCATTATAATTGTTTTGATTCAAAGAGAATAAAAACGAATAATAACAAAATATAATATCTGAATAATGTATACTAAAATATTTTAAAGTTGACATAAGGGTGGTCAAAAGTCACGTGACAGTCTTTATTCAATTATTTAAGGCTAACAATTGAATGCTGTGAGTAGAAATCAAAAGTTAAATATGTTTATAATATGTATATCTGCTATAAGAAAATCGTTCATTATATTTCTAAATTTTAAATTCAAATAAAAAAATTATCTAGAGAAAAATATTTAATTTTAAATGTAACCTTTCTACTTGTATTATATGTCATGGGCCTCTTGACAAACTTTGCCATATTAGAAATTACTTAATTTTGCTATTATTGAAAAAGGGTAAAATTTACATTTACCAATATTTCAAAAAAAATAACCAATTAAAAAGAAGACTGTTGTTAAAAATCTTATAATATGCAAAATTACTCTTCGCGCAACACAAATTTTTATTATTGAATATTTAAATAATATATTTAAACATTGGACAACTTATTACGTACACAGTAGGGTCTCGCATGGTCTTCCATCATATTGAAACCAACAAGGTCCTCTTCAAGAATACCCAGGCCTGCGTCTATTAGAAAGAATGCTTGTCGAAGTCTGCGGGAAAGCAATGTTGGTAGGGAGTAACAAAAATAGATTGTAATCTTTCAATAACCAATCCAATAACTAATAATTATCTAATCAGACACAATCCACTTAAAATTAATTGAATAATTTTCAGTAAAAGTAATCTTAAGTTTTTTTTAAAATTATTTCATATTAAATATTCAATTAGATATATTCAATTAAGAAGTAATTAATACTACACATATTTCTAATAATATATTGTAAATACAAGTAACAATAATTTGACTGCTGTAACGAAATGAGGAATTTGTATACCATTTATTATAAAACTAAAATTTGTCTTTAATTTGTTCTTATTTTGAGTTATAATGTTATATTATCACACTCACGAAAAAATTATATATATATAACAGTAATAAGTTAAGCTATTTTGCAGATGCACTAAATATAAAAAATATATAATGTTATAATATAATTAAAACTCCATAATAAAAAAAATAAGATATAGTAATGAAAAAAACTATTTTTTGGAAAATGAACACAGTATTAATTAATAAAATTAATAATCAACACTAATTGTTAATGCCACACTTAACAAATATGAAGTGGGAGAACAAATCCCGAAACTATTCTTAGTCTAACCTTGAAACAAACTGGAGCGTAAACTGAATACTATTTACTTACTGAGTTCGTTTAGCGAGATAATTTTCCACTAAATTCTCATAGTGTGTTGGCATATTGGCTCCATAGCCGGGGATATCGACGAAACAGAAGTCTTTTCCAAGACCATAGAAAAAGAGGTTTCGAGTGCGACCCTGCCAAAATAATATTTAATCAAATACAAAATTATACAATTTCGATATTATTATTCTAACATAGTTGAAGTCACTTTAAAATTGTTTAATAAAAGTTAAAATTATAAAACACAATTCGTTTCTCCAATTATAACTTAACTATTAAAGATTCATTAATATTAACTGGAAAGTGACCAGTTTTATTTGATTTCATTTATATCTTGTCAAGCAAGCTGTCAACAACTAAAAGACAATATATGTGGTTTTGTATATATTTGATCAATTTGTATAGAAAGAATTTCGAATATCATCTGTAAAATTTTATCTAGAATTTTTTTTTAATTCATAGTCGAAAACACCCAAAAACATTGTAAAATCACAACTAGGCAAAAACAATAAAGAAATGAAACAAACATTGAAACCGCGATTTTTGATAAATATTCAATTACATTAGGCGTAGAGTCGATTTATATTATTCTTGTCTCGGCTTTTCCAATTTTCAACATATTTTCAAAATTATACAAATCAAAAAGTATGAAAACCACATTTTGTAGCACTATAAGGGATTAATCATTACAATACCAAATTTCAATTTTATTGCCAGACAAAATTGAAATTATTTACCGGATTACTTGAAATGGCAATATGATGTTTCTGCTTTCCAGAAAGTTCGTTTCCAAAAAGAGCCCTCAACAAAGATGATTTTCCAACATTGCTGCGTCCTACAAACGTAATCTATAAAACAATAAATAATCATAAAAACTAACAATAAATCAAATGTTTATCGACTAACAAACCTCAGGTAGCTCCGATTTAGGAAACTGTGACTCATCTCTAGCCACACCAATTCTTTGGAGCTCACGAACATGTTTTTCTTGAGAAAACCAGGATTGCGATAATTCTACTTCTTCTAATGAAGGCTAAAAATACATTAATAGAAGAATGCATCAGTATTGTTAAATAATCTAAATGGGTTTGAAATTACCTTGAATAATACATTCTTTGTTGATATAATTGGAACAGTAACATATTCCTGCAAGCGTACTAGTGGATTTATAAATGCAGGCTTCATGTTGAATCTAAAATATATAAAAAACTTTAATAACATTAAAAACCAGCATAAAGTTTTCCAAAACAATATCAAGAAATTTAAACCAAGCAAAAAATATTATTCTTAATACTGAACATTTCAGAAATATTCCTTCAGTTCTGTAATACATATAGCAATATGCACACAAAAATTATTAGAGTTTAACACTAAATATAATATATATATAAAATATTTAAATTGCATACGTAAGCAAAAAGAAAAATTACTATTTTTATAGCTTCAAAGTTTCTCTGTCTAGATTGATATGTATCCCAATATAACATTTTTGGGAAACTCAATATCTTTTTACGAAATAAACAGATAATAACCATAAAGCTAATCAAATTTTTAGCGTTATATATGTTTAGCAGAAAAATATCAATTTGCAAAATGATAATTCCAAAAAGGTGAAATAATAATCGACAAAATACCAAAATCTAAGTTTAAATATTTTTATTTTAAGCAAATTATTGATAAATATAAGGATTTACTAAATCCAATTAAATTTAATAACATACCGCGACTTACCTATATTTTAAAATATATAATAAACACAGAGACAACTAAGCATTATCTACTTTCTATATTGAATTAGAAGATTTCTACTTACTTAGGAAACGGTATACAAAAAATATCCAGATCTATTTCGAAGTAAAAATCAAAAGAGAAGGCCGTATATTAAACACAAAAATTAAATCATTGAAAAACAAAAGAAAAACATTTTGAACAGAATATATAAAGATACAATAAAACTATGCACAGCATCAGTGATTTTCGCAAAGGACAAAATACAGAGGTATTGACTGCTTAAATATGATAAAACATTAATACAAACCCAACGATAATCTCAAAAGTTTTCCATTATACAAGTAAACATTTTTCAGGTGTTAAATTTAAGGAAGTTTCAATAACTGCAATTGACACTAAAAGTGGCAATGCTAAAAGTTTTAACTATTTGAGGAAAATCAACAGATATATAATTATTTTGTAAAACTAATTTTGTAAAAGAATTGTTCCCTAATAAAATCCGTTTTTCTTAATAGTACCAAATTAAAATATTATCAAAAATTTAAAAAGCGTTAAGATGAGTACATTAAAGAGTATATAATAAAAAAAATACTATCATTTAAAAAAGGATATATAGTAAATGTATATCTATAGATATGATACTGTTTAAACTTTACACCTGGAAGAAGACAACCAGTTTAAATGTCAAAATATGTAATACGAAGCACGTTTAAAAAGTATTGTTATTGTGAAACTGTTGGTTCATAGTCAGAGGTATTTGATCATAGGACAAGTAAATAATTCTGAATACCATAACTAGCTATTACAAGATTATGCAAATTAAACTGAACAGGATGGATACCAACAATATCCACTAGATATCTTGTGAAAGGAAAGAAAACCAAAATGAGTGTGCACAATAAAAGAACAATAAATATACAAAGCTTAATAAAAAATGAGATAATAAAAAACGTAAGATATCACAGTGACCAGGGCGTACAATAATGTAGTATATACGTTACGATTAGAAGATGAGAGATTGCTCGTTTGACATTTGAGATGCTGCTGGAAGTTATATCACGGAAAAATACTGCACATTTTTAGTTTACAACCAAGAAAATGTCATGGTCTAGTGATAACGATCATAACAACTGGTTACAACATGATTGGGGAGTGCAGGGAGAGAAAGAGAGACTGTGAGAAGAAGACAACTATCGCTTTCATTCCTCTAAGGGGAGGACGTCTGGATTAACATGAGGGGAGAGTTGGTCCCTGTAGTTGATCATTATCACTTTGGAGGCCGTCACTTCCGAGATCCTGAACAGGTAAGAAGACAGGTTCATTCAGATTACAGAAGGGAAATTCTTTGAGATATTAAAAAGAATTTAAAATAAATATATCAGTCACCAAAAACATCATTAAATTTAGTGATTTCACGGAGTTTCAAACACTAACAAATTATTATGCAATTGATTATAAATAAACAACTTGTTTAACTTAAATTTTTTTAAAATATTAATAGGATTAACAGATAGAAACATTAATTTTAGTTGAAGAAAAAATAATTAAAATGGAAAATGCATTAGCCATTCTAAATTATATATTTATAAAGGATTAATTTTAGATTTAATTTAAATTTCTGCTTGAAATATTTTTACACTATCGATTGGAGTCGCAATGTGTCAGTTTAGAAAATGTAAGTACAGTTTTTACAGAGAGAGAAAGATAATGTATTTGCACAATAAAGTAACTTAATGCAGAGAGTAGACGTACGTAGCAAACTTTAATACTAAGAACTTAGAAGAATTTTAAAATAGGTCCTGCTTTTATAGGGTGTGGTGTAAATGATATTTGTTTTGAGTAACGGAATAGTTTTAAGTTACACCACGATCAACGATATTTATTTTGAGTAACTGAATAGATTTGAATTACACGCGATCAATCTGGTGTTGTCATAATTTAGATCTTCATAAGAAAGTTATGAACTAAATTAATTATTATAACCAAGAAGAGAATCTATATATAGAGTCTTTTTGGTTAATATAATTAATCTAGTTAGTAAAAAAACAAATGTAATTTAAAGATGTGAATTCAAATCACATAAAAACAATGTACACAAACAATGTAGATAATATGTAAAAATACACTTTACATTGTTTTTTAATATATCACACTTTCCATTGTATCGTCATTTGTAAAATTACATTTAAGATTTTTAAATATGCAAAAGTTTGTAAATTTACAAACAGAATGTAACTATACAAATGTTTGTAAATTTACCTACTTAAATATTTTTACAATAAAAATGTAAATGTACAACTACGATGTATATTATGCAGAAGTACGATCTCTTAAATAGGTAATTATGCTAACTATATTATATAAAGTTTATTTGTTTATTATAGAGTTTATTATATATTATATAAAGAGTTTATAGAAGACAAGAGGCGCGATGATCTAAACGGTGGTGTCGGACTGTATTGGGTTCCACTAAGGGGGGGGGGGGCGTATTAATTTCCTCGACCCAGGCTGAAAGCTTACAACAAAGTTTATTACAACTTGCTACATACTTACTCTCAATATTAATTAACGAAACATTTACTAAAATTTACAATGGATTATGTAAAATTTGTTGCGCAACATTTTGTTGTAAAATTGTATTTTATTTTTAACAGTGTAGTTTAATAAACATAATTTAATGAGAAAACTCGAACTAATAAAATAATAACATTAAGAGTAAAAAATATATCTTTGATAATAAAAACTAATTTATAATAGGCAATCAGCATAAGCATTACAAAAATAATAACAGAAAACTAGGGAATGACAGTTATTATAATCGGTTCGAATAATCACAACGAAATTATATAATTTAATCAAAATGTAAATAATAAAAAATATATTTTATTATAGAAATGAAAATATCGATAAAAGTAATACTGATAAGCATGATGTATAGAAATGCATATCCATGCTGTACAAACATAAATAAATAATGAAAAGACATCTATCTATTCAATACTTATATATAATAGGGTCCCGTGTTGATAAGACTCCGTTGATCTGAGTGAGCTTTGTGTTCTGTCTGTTAGTCCGTATAGTTATGCCATAAAAGGAAATACTTTTAATTAAGAGATAATCTATAACTGGCTTAACGTATACACTATGAGAGTAGATCCCGTAATTAAAATGGAAAAAACAATGAAGAAATGGCCTAACCAGAAAAGGATTAAGACAAGCTAGTTGAAATAATACTTACAATACTTAGAAAAAGACTCATAATTAAGAATAGGGACATTCATTTATTCATGGTATATAAATATAGAAGAAAAATATGTCTCAATTAAAAATAATACATTTCATTTAAAATGCGGATATAAGATGCGTTAATCTCCATGATGAACATTCAATATTATTAGCAGATCTATCCCACTTTATCTTATCGATATGCCTAGAAAATGAGATCAAATTTTTGAATTCTTTTAACACCAGTAATACAAATATTCCTAGTCTTTCTGCTCTTTGTATATTAAATTCTTAATTTCGATTTTACACAACACAAAGATTTTAAACGTTGAATATATCGATTTATATTAATGACAGTATTATAAAATGATACATTGTAATGTGGTGGTATAGTAGTATTTATAAATATTTACCTGTACAATGAGTACCAAAAGAAAAACGCAATCACAATGAACTGTTTAGATTATTTTAAAATAACAAACAAAATATCTCCAACTTTGTACATGAAAATCGGCTACAATTTAATGACATCTGCATGATTGTAACTCACCATGGTTTGATGGCAGCCCAACACCCCTGAAAGATGTAAGGTGCATTGAAGACGAGTGAAGAGCCAAGCCTTTCGGGGTAGTATGCGGAGAATAGGTAAATCAACTGACGTATGAACTGATAATCCATGTTATATAGACCGAAACCGGTCATGTCAAACACTATGCAGAGCTGATCTTGTGCCCCTGTGCACCGTTCACAAGCTCGTTCCTGGCAAAAGAAATCAGATTAACTATAAGTAGGCGTGTGATGAAGGTAGTTCTATTAGGCTTCTAATAATATGGTATATGACATGTGTATTGTGATAAAAGAGATATTTTAAACATACAAAAATATTTATCTAATTGCTATTTGCAGATAATAATAAAGTAAAAATATAAACACTTGTAACGGGATCTAGTAATTAAAAATAACACCCATAAATAGTGTTCTGGCTAAAAATTTCATTATATTATCATCAATCAAAGCAAAAATTAAGAAAATAGCTAAAACTATTATTTTTTAAGAATACCTCTAAAAATAGAGAAGAATGGAGGGTTGTAAGCCGGTAAATTCATGAAACAATTAGTAGTCTTGTTCTGCGGCAAGATAGCAAAACCCGATATATTTCACGAGGCAGCACGCCGTCGCATCATCAGGGGAATGAAATAAAATTCAGTTCACCGTCGAGAAAGAATCTGGTGATAGAGACATAGCTTTCTTGGATGATTGTGTTAAGCGTCTTACTGACGGTACTCTATCCACTTTCGTTTATCGCAAGAAAACTTACGCTGGGAAATACTTAGACTTTTGCATACACCCTGAATAGAAATACACCCTGCAGCCCATAAACAAGCTGTCGGGCTACGCTCAGCAAAAATGCCTACAAGTCTTTCCTCTCGCAACATAGAATCTCGTCTAATCGCACACCCTCTTAAATCCAACGGTTATCCTCCCACCTTCCTTCGAAATAGACTTCGTAACAGTGCACCTCCACCTTCCGACCCTCCTGTAGGTTTTGCGCTCCTGCCTTATGTCGGTGGAATTTCTGAGCCCCTTTATAGTTTTCTCCCGAAACCTAAATCCGGCTGTTCGTCTATGACTCGAAAAGGGGTCGTCGTCTACCAGATAACTTGTAAAGATTGCCCAGCCGTCTACATCGGACAAACTCAGAACAGCTTGACTTCGCGTCAGACTCGGCCAACCGGAAAAATCAGCTGTGGCTATGCATTCTATCAACACTGGCCATCGGATCGATTTTGAGTTCTTCAAAGTTCTCAAATGTAAACCAGATTTTTTTCGCAGAACCAATCTAGAAGCCAGGTTTATTTCTCAACAAGCTCATTCAATGAACAGGAACACTGATTTCTCTACTCCGGAGGTATATAAAAGGATCTCCCGTTTGTAATTATACGTATTTTGTGGTTCCATTTTTCTGTCTCCTTTTATTATATATTTGTGTTTCACTTTTATTTTATTTATAGTTATATATGTATAATTAAGATTATTCTATTTTTATAGTTATTATAATTTGGTATAATTGTCATATTTCTAAGTGTTTATAAATTCTGGTTAATTTAATTGTACCTTTCGTAATTGTTCGTAATCATGTGTTTTAATATTGTGTATTTCTTTAATTATTATTAATTTCTTTAAGTTTTCTCATGACGTAACATTTCTCATATTCTCTTTCGATCTTCTAATACCTTTTCTTAGTAAGTTTTACTCGGTCGTTCTTATGTAATATATATTTTTTCTTAGTCGACCTGTTTTTTAAATTTTATTTCATTCCCCTGATGATGCGACGGCGTGCTTCCTCGTGAAATATATCGGGTTTTGCTATTTTCAATATAGTTTTTACTTGCCGCAGAACAAGACTTCTAATTGTTTCAGGTATACCTCAATATAGGATGCACAATCAAATTTAATAAATCGTAAATTCCAGTTAATAGAATTAATGGTCTACAACAACTACAAGTTCAACATATATCGGAAATAACAAAATAAACTTATTACATAATTTACACGATAAAATACTTTATCTAATTTACCAACTAACTCTAAAAAAATATTTAAGACACACTCAATTTAGATAATTTTAATATATAGATCAAACTGGAACACTGAGTGTTATGAAATTGATTGTGAAAAAGACAGGATAATAATAATACAATTTTTGAAAAAATCAGAACTCACAATAATGTAGACCATAAATTTAGTCAAATTATCCATATCTCTTCCCTGGACAGTGTGATTTTTCACTCGAATGTAAACGATGGGCCTGCAATATAATAGAGTAAATAATCATTATAGGGCTCAATTAATTGACTACTATCAAATATTTAAAATCACTAATTTGTCAGACAGACAGAGCGGGCCGGTATTCTAAGATTGTAATTTCTACAGTAAATGCTTAATATTTTCAATTATAAAATAATTCAATCCATCCCCATCTATATCAATTCTAAGAGTACATTATCTAAAACATTCTGATAGAAGTTGGTTCCATATATCTTATAGGAATAACTCGTAAACAGTTTCCTGCTTGAGATATTAATGTCTCACCTGTTGAGCTTATCTTTGGAAGACAATATAAAGACCGTTTTTTTAGTCAATTGGTCCTGCACGCTGACATCACTAGCATCGATTGAATCCACACCAAACTCCTCACGCCACTGAGAGTACTTGACCAATCTTTTTAAAGTGTATTCAACATCAATAAAGGCCCGGAGAAATCGGCTCATCATGGCGTCCTCCACACTCTTAGAGATAAAATCAAGTGTATTAAATAAATATTCAATAACAGCATTAAAAAAACGTGTCGAATTGTAAGTCTGTTTTCAACAATATTATGCATATAAACTTTTAAATACTCACAATATTCTCATTGTTCAAAACATTATGCTCCTGAAATATAAATTATATAGTATAAAATAACATTGATATTTTTAGATATATTAAATATTACATAGACTGTATTAATTCCTTACTTGCAAACGTTTTTTTAATTCCTCAAGAGCAGTTTCTCCTTCCATGTCAATAATCCTGACTGGAAAATCAATTGCACAAATAATACACAATAAAGTATTTCATTCCAAATCTATAAACTATTGCAAATGGATACATTACAAATAACCAAATAAATCTTTCAGTAATCATTATTTAAAACAATTTAGTACTAAAATTGTAATATTTTAGAATAAAAAGCTATCTTACATAATCAATACAAGTAAAACAAATGAGAAAATTGGTTATCTCTTAATAAAGTACACCAGAACTTCAGAGCACTAAAAATATAGCCTTACAATTTTGTAAAAGATACATACTTAGGTTACTAATATTGAAGTTTTTCTAGCAAGTTCCACTATTATATTTCTGAACAATTTCATTTACACGGTTATTCTATAGCAAAATGATAACATATCTTCATGAATTGTATACTATTATCAGGTTTGAATGAAATTTTGAAAAGCAAGTTTAATGAAAATTAAAAAAGAATATTAAAAGCAACATAAAAATTGCTTTATGTGTATGGTTAAGTTACAAAAAATAATGAAAATATTAAATTTGAAAAATAATATTGTTCCATATCATACTGATAAATTCAAGTGTATTAAATGAATATTCAATAAACAAATCTAAGACTTTTCCATATGTTGGAATAGATTTTTTGCAATTCTAAGACTTTTCCAGATACCTAAGATCAACAAATATTAACCTTGTTTTATTCATTGTTTTGGTTGCATAAAAAATCTTATTATTTTATAGATTAATTATTATGCATTAAAAATTGTAGATTTTATTTAAATGGAAACATAGAAAGTAATAATATTATAATATAGTATGAAGGTTGGCACTTAAATTAATAATACTCACATAAATAATAATAACCTTAATATAGTTTTATATTGAAATTCATTTCTGCAGATGCATGTTATTTTAATTGATTGCCCATAAATCACATGATATGACCATAATACCAAGTGTGACAGAAACAACTTTTAAAAACTTGTCTCATATTATGATTAGGCATGACATGACAAGATTTAAATATCTACTAAAGCAACAAAACTAATATTGGGTCATCACAAAAAAATGTTTTTTTTTAATAACATGACTTAAACAGATTTTAAGATTTTTGTTTGCAATAGATACCAACTTTTTATTATTGATATTAAGACTTTTGAATCGCATATTGCGAATTTTGAATTTGCAAACCAGCGATAGCTACATAGCTGTATAGTTTGACTGTAATATTTGAATTTTTGAAAATTATTGATTGTCATCATATTAACTATCAGAAATTAACACACCAGAAATTTTCTTCAAGAAAAGAACGTTCGCCTGGTGCACCAATCAGCCTACTCACCAGATCTGAACTTATGTGACAGAATGATTTTTCCAATGTTGGAAATGAAGCGCAGCAAATTGGAACTTAATGACAGAAATGCACTCAGCCATTTTTTGACAGAATCATTGACGAATCTGTCAATGGTCAGCATGAGACAACAAGCAGTAAAGTTGTCCGATCACTGCTGAGAAGTCATTGCAGCACACATTGACTACGTTTTATAAAACATTTTATGTCCATTGTACATGTTTACTTTTGTATAAATCTTTCACGTTAAACACATTTTTAATGAAAAAAAACGAACTTTTTTTGTGATGACCCAATATTTTATATAAAAAATGACCATCATTAAATTTAAATGTTGTATTTTAGTAAAATTCAATTTGTACTGTTTGATTAAAGTATAATAATTAATTTTCTTCATAACTGCTATAGTACATTGCTTATGTTTGGTAAAAATGTATTCCATGCAATAATTTTTTTAATATTTAAATTTAACAATAATGTCATTTATATTAAAGTTGATGTAATTGCTTTTTGGATAAATAAACTTACACATGAAGCATGCATACCACAAAATCAATTATGTCTTCTTCTCTTTCAATAGCTCTCATTCCCTTCCTAACATTTGGTCCATTATAATTTATAGAGACTATGTTTTCAACTAGATGCCAAAAAATGACATTTAGTTTAACTTTCAAAAGGTCCCGTTATTACATAATTTAGACGGTTTCTGATGGCCAGCCAATGCTGTAACTGAACTATATCTTAATGATTTAGTTTCAGTTATACTATGTTTACTATATTATACTAGTTAGACAAACTCTATTTTTTCTCCCACTGAAATACTGAATATAACCATATGAAACTTAGACAGTCATAACTTAGTAGTACTACTACCCCCCCTCTCAAAGACACCTTCTGATTCTAATATAGTAAAATTGCATTTTCTAAATAACAATTTTTACCAAATTTCTAAAATTTGGAACACTGTAATTAGGAACTGTGTTAATAGAAGATAAATTAAATTTTGAAAATAAAAGAGAAATTCGATTAATATTTCATCAAATTTTGTTATTATTTAATGTCATCATAATAAACATTTTAGATTTACAATAAAAATATAAATTAAATAATAATCCTAATTTAAAACTGTTAAATTTTTTTTAATTAATGTAAAAGATGTAATATTTTTTTTTACTTGAGTACAACAATTATTTCTGCATTTAATATTAATAAAAAACAACTTGATCTAAACTAATGTATTTACAAAATGTTTAGTTAAAAATATCAAATTTGTTTATTTGTCATCTATTGAAAGCAATATCAAATATAAATGGTAATCACTTCACCATCAATCAATCTTTGCTATTTCATTCATTAAAAATACTGATATTGAATAGCATTTAACTATCTATATTGGGAAGGGGGCAATTTGGCCCCTTGCCCTCACCCACTGCTGGCATTTTTATTCAACAATTTGAGAATAGTAGGCTCTTGTAACTTTTCTTACAATGAAGTTTTACTACTTTTAGTGCAAAATTTACTTTCATAGACCCATGTGGATGGATGATCATAAGAGTGGTTCCATCACCTTCACCCCAAATTTACAATTTTTAGAAATTTTTCAAAAATGGCTAATATATAAATTTAATTTATTGAAAAGCTTATATTATGTGATAATCAACCAGATAAAATAGTAATAAACATGTATTCACATCAAAGGTTTGAATTATTTGAAGAAAATCTGTAACAGGAGTTTGGGAAATGAAACCCATTCAAGTTTCCCACCTCAAACCAATGGGATTTATTTACTAAGCCCTAACAGACTTTGGTCTAATTTGTTAGCCTCGTGTATTCTTAACATATTCCTAATATATATAAATGTATTAACATATTCTTGTTTATTCACATCAATGCAAATGTTAGAGAACTGTACACTACTAATCTGATATCTATATAAGGCAAGATATTTTGCTGAATAAAACACAACTGGATTTGCTATCTATGACTACTAACTTTATTTCACTATAGGATCAAAAACTTTTTAAAACTTTTTATATATAAAAATTTTTTTTAAAAATTGTTGATTTATCTTAAAAATAATATTCTCTGATTTTTCCAATTTTTACAACTTCCTATTCATACTCCACCTCCATGACAATTCAGCCCCCAAGGTATGTGAAAGCACAAAAAAGCCCAGAAAAAAGGTTAAGATAAAAAATTTAATTTAATGAATCAGATTAACCTCTTCCTGACAGACGTCGCAATGTTTGCGACAAAATAAAAGTTACTTTACATGACGGGGATTGCAAATGTTGCAATTTTCTAAAAATAGTTTTCATACTAGGAAGAAGCGGAGAGACACACTGAGAGGTTTTGATTGGCTAATGAAAAACAGGCAAAATTATAAGTGTATATATAACAATCAGGCATGATTTTGGAGGTATTTAAAAAATATGGAAATTATTTGCGAGCAAAGAGAGCAAATGATTTTAGTGGGGGTTAGGTGGGCGAAGCCCCCCGATTTTTTTTGCAATATCAATGAGAAAATATTGAAATATGTAAGATGTTGTGAACTTATCGCAGGTGACAACAACCATATTTTAGCAAACCAATAATGCCAATATAAACAAGTTAGTGAACAACAAATATAAATCACTATACAACATGTGTTTGTATAAAGATACTGAACAACAAATA
>JAUZNC010006729.1:0-27932 GCA_034780395.1 Vannuccia rotundouncinata | reverse complement strand
AGTTTATATTCCTTCAAAACATGGCAAGTATATGTGAAGGTTTGGGTGTGGACACCACATACATCACCAACTATGGGTGTGGACATGGTGGTGAGTTTGGACAAGCATTTAGTGTCTTTCAGGTTCTGAAACAATGCACAGGGGACAATTTCTTCACATACTCTAATCTGCTGCAGCAGTCAATTTATCAGTGTGTTGCTATTTTTAGTCGATAATTAATTTACAAGAGCTTCCAAAAATGCACATGCTGGTAAGTTTATACCTTATGTCTATGTAAGTTGTTTTAAGAAACTACACCCAATAAGTTTGCTTTCCACTACAATATTAGTTTCATATGATCTAAAGAATTTTAAGAAAATGGTTCTTTTTCTGTGTGAATGCATCAAGGGCGGGCACTGTGGACATACTGGACAAGATGTTGTACATTTACTCATGTCAATGCTGATGTTGACCACAGATATACTTTACAAATTTGGTTGATGCTTACAATGCTTCTGTCATATTCTTGTTTTGTTTTTCTGAATTCATGGAAGAAAAAACCCATTGAAGGCACCTCTTCTTAAAAAAAGCTGAGCTACAAGTTGGAGGCTGGACAGATGCATGCTGCAAGGATTGACAGGTGTAACCTGACAAGTATTTTTTTCAAAGCATTATGAAACCTGAGGTTTACTTATTTATATATAAAAATGAGCTCATGATACTGATATCTCAATCTAAAGTGCCATAAAAAAGTTCTGGAAACCTGGTGCCCAAAATCTCAGTAAGTATCAATAGAAAGAAAAAATCCTTTTTGTTGACCTGAAAATGGCTGATGAAGGCATAGTCATTTATATAAGATCAGTTACAGACATTGAATTAAACATGAACATTTATTATAGAAATAGTCTGTTAGTCAACTAACAATTTCTGATAGACTTATTTGACTCCATAATTTTAACACATTCTTAAGTTAACTGATCAGCTGAAATGATAATTCAAAATATGCTGACAAAAACAGCACTCACCAGCCAAAATTCCCATTATTAAAGCTGCCTTCCCATCTCAAAAATCTTTTCTAATAACATGCGAATATAAATATAACTAGATTTTCTTTTCTTTTTTAATTATTGTTATGCATTAAATTTTAAATAATCTTTTTATTAATACAAAGTGCCAAGCATTAACAAAATTATTTGCATATTGATATGTATAGATTATTTTTTATATTTTAAAAATATAACATGATTGTAGGCAACATATGCATAATTTTTTTTAGTAAAGCATTAATTAATTTAGAATTGTTTATAAGTTTTTGATCATAACTTAATAAGGTTAAACAAATAACTTGATCTGCAGTCTGGATGCTGTATATTATACATGATAAATTAATTTGTATTTTGTTTTTGATGCCAGAGTCAATTTCCACAAAACATAAATTTATAAATTGTACCCCTAAAGCTGGAATGACACATTTGTTTTTTTGCTTTGGTTTTGATTAGTTAAATTGAAACAAGCATTCACACAATTAAATATAATGAAGGTGTTCTTCATTTTACATGCTTCTCATTTATACATTAAAAAGAGAAATATATGATACCAATGAAGGTATATGCACCTCATGTCTATGGTATGATCTTAGATTGGTAATGGCACAACTGAGCCCAGGATGACTTGTATAATACAATATTACATAAAATAAAAACACTATTTGTGAAAAATAAACCATTAATTTAAATAAAAAATACAAATAGATTATCAAACAGTTTTTTTATTTTTTCATTTATTATGTATTAATCTTGATTTAATTATATGTATCCCTGTTGGGCACATTTTACCAATCTGTGCTAATTACTAATATGTGCTGCACAAATTACTGATTAATTTAAAAAAATCTGAATATTTTATATAAAAATTATATACAACCACTTTAAACTTTTCCCGATGGGTGAAAAAAAATTACCTTAACCAATGGGGATTGCAAATGTTGTGATTTTCATATAACATATAAATGAATGAGTTTGAAAAAAATAGTTTTCATCTAATTGCTTACATAGACCACTGGGTGAGTGTCAAATACCTTAGTCTGATAACTGTCAGAAAAAACACTGTGCAAAGGGGTCCAAAATTTGACTGATCAAGAGGAATAAGCTAATAGACACATGTGCTAAATTGAAAGCTTCTGATTGGCTTATGAAAATTGTGCAACATTATAAGTGTATATAAACATATCACTGAATAATTTCATTCATAAATTCTCTGCTCATGTTTTCAAAGTCATTTTATACTTGCCTACTGGTTTCAATTAAATTATATATTATTTTATATTATAATTTTATACTAAATTTATACCTACTATTTCTATTGTATTATCAATATTATTCTATATATGATATATATTGTACAATTTCATATAGTATTGGATATCTTATATACATACTACTTATTTGTATACTTATATGTCTTCATTAGATTCTAGTGATCAGGATTCAATGAAATCACTTTCATCTTTATCATCTCTCTTGTCTAATCCTTCCATTATATAGATTAGATAAAACCCCAAAGTGGTAGATAATAGGCTCCAAGTCATTTTATTTTTCTATGTGGGCTGAAGATTTTTACCAATGATCTCAACAAAGCTCAACTGTCCTGTGCAGGGAGTGAATCTAATATTGTCAATTAATTTTGACAGAGAATATCTGACTGCACCTCTCCAATTGTATTATCAATAAGCATGCTACATTGGAACTAAATGTCAAAGCATGACAACAGAATTATATATGAACAAATGTCAACAAATCAAACATCAAGAACTTAGATTGATTGTCCTTTGTGTTATAGTGATGGTGATTGTAAGTGTGAAGCCAGATTATCACTTATACAGATATACTTATAACACTTATAGAATGTGTGCACCATTCATGCAGAGCTCTTCCAACAACACTCTATAGTAATGCAAAAAGATCAATTTTTATGAAATGTTATGATTATTCCCTTTTAGACTTTCCAAAATTATTGTTCATGAAAGTCAACAGTCTGTGAAATTGAAACTCTGAACTGACAATTACAATTATGCATAAACACAACACAGTTAGAAATGCAACTGTTATTTAGATTAGTTGCATAATATTCTCAAATGTCAATAAAAAAAGTTATAAATATAGAGATTAGGTAAATTTGAGTTGTATATATGTATATAGCTTACATATAAATAGCTTATTGTATTTTGATTTTTAAATATAAGTATACATACAATATTTGTATACTATTATATATATTATAAGATCTTTCATTACAAATATAATATTTGTTAATAAAATTATCTATTTAGCAGACAATGAGAATACAAATTCCAATAATTGGCAAACTTATAATAATTATATGAAAGTATACCTATATATAGGTTTATAATATATTCACTTTTTGTATCATAGAAAGATATTTTTATTATAGAATAAAATAATTTTATAGTACAATTTTACCTATATGAAATATAATAAACATAAAACCTCATATAACTGATAAACATGCAAAATATTGAATTATATTCAAGTATAGGTCAAATGGCATTTATTATAAATCAGATTAAGAGGCTAATTGAATGTGTCACATAATATTAGCTGCTATTATAAATGACCCAAAAATAGTTAACCAATGAGGACACAAAAAGGATATTAACTAAAACATTTGAATTTATATAGCCATTTTAAGAGGTAACTTTGCTTTCCTAGCTATAAGACAGTAAAGAAAAGGTTAATATAATAAAATATTTAATATTAAAACAATAACATTTTTTATTTATAATTTTTAATAAAATTATTATACTTTTAATTCAATATAAAGCAGTTGAATTTACAACAGTGATGTATAAATCATTTATTAAAACCAATTCAATAAATTAAAAAATTAGTTATTATTTAAAATAGAATTTGTATTTTTAAAATTAATAAAAAGCAGTTAAATTCACAAAAATAGTATGTAAATTGGTAATTTACAGTGCATATTAGTAGTTAGTGTAGATTGGTAAAATGAGCCCAACATTCCCATTAGCTGTTTTCATTCAGTATCACTTTGCATTGATTATATGTTCCAAAAATGTTTGTGTAAATCATAATTTTGCTGTTTTCATTCATTGTGTAGTTATATAAAATATTTTTGAACTAATTTGTCACTTGTATTTGGGGTGAATTGTCCTTGGGTGAGTTGCCTGTAAAGTTATTAGATCTCATGATCTATAATACCTAATATTTAGAAGGATAGACAAGCTAAATTTTAACAGACTATTAGTTTATGATAATCCTAGCTTTAAAAAAAATATGAAAATCAAATCAAACAGTGTGGATCCTGCTTAAGGTCAGGATATACAGCCAATAATTTTCCAGAAAAATTGAATGTCATTTTTGTTCTGAATTTTTTAAATGGTATTGTCACAGACAAGATTTTGCTATTTCCTATCAATTTATGTATAAAAATAGGCTTGTCATAGATGAGATCACATTTATACCCACCAAGATTTCTTATTAAAACCATCAATTTAAATAATATAAAATTTTTCATAATAATATACATATAAATGGTTTAAATTGCTGATGTGCAATTTTACATGGCTTTAGATTTAAGATTAAACATTAGTAACTATCTTAAACGTTGTTTTGTATTTGCAAGTGCATTAAAAATATAACCTTTTAATAGTAATGTGTATTATAAATTCGAAAATTAGGCACACTATTTATTATAAACTAGACAGGAATTAGAATTTTTACATTTATAGGTATGTAAATAAAAAAGTTTTTAAAAAGAAAATCGTTAAAGATTCTCCCGGTTAGAACTTTTTACAAGTTATTTAAAACAAACTATTTTATAATAATATTAATTGAAAACCTTATTATTTGAATAAATTAAAATAAACAATATATAAATAAATGAAATCGATTTTTCTATTTATATTAGGTAGGGGAGGGTCTTTTTTGCTAAGAAAAGGGTGACAGGAGAATTAAAATATAATAATTTAATCTCAGGGGTGTCATGGCTACGTGGTCAGCATATATCCTCTAAAATGTTGATAATACAAGTTTGTTATATATATATTACATTTAAAAAGACCTTAATTCGTTTATTATAAATTTAATACTTTTAATAAAAGTATTTATTAAAGTATATCATTATATACATTTA
Organism: Vannuccia rotundouncinata; assembly: GCA_034780395.1. Lineage (NCBI taxonomy): Eukaryota > Metazoa > Platyhelminthes > Proseriata > Coelogynoporidae > Vannuccia > Vannuccia rotundouncinata. Next base: position 22,781 of record JAUZNC010006729.1, on the reverse strand, counting down.
TTCAAATATATTTTTCAAAAATAAACGCAAAATTGCAGGGAGTGAACATGAGTTACACTCTTAATATTATTATTCTGTGGTTTTTACTACTGAGAGAATTAATTAATCACAAACTTTTAAATTAGATATATATTAGTCAGTATTTTTTTGTGGTAACGAAAAATAATGTTGAAATTAAATATATAAGTTAAATTAAACGGTTTAATATATTAGGTAATATTTCTAAAAGTCTACCCTATACTACATTTAATAGTAGGTACGTTTTCTAAATTTTCATATTGTGCTGCGATACATATACATATATATACTTAATTGAAATCTACAAAACCAATATTAAATTTCTTGTAACAATTTCATATATAACATCGCAAAAAATAAAGCCTAAGATATGTATATGTATTTAGAATTTTAACTATAACCATAGATTTAGATAAAGCCAGCAACCATCAGATTTTCAAGTGTCTTATTGTGAACAGATTACTATTATACGCGAGACAGAGCTTGTGGGACTTTGCCAGCAAAGAAAACAAACATCGATTACACGCGTTTATAAGCTGCAGAAAAAATACAAATATTGTAACACAAGTACTGTGAGTCCTCAGTCATGTCCATGTCCTCGATCAGCTGCATTGCAGAAAACGCGGATCAGAAACTGTTTGAAACAATCTTGAAACCATCCACGTTCTACATCAAATCCTGCCTCCTATACAACAATTGATATGGCCATAATTAATAGAACTTTAAGATAACAGCGGCCACGGAATACTCCAAAAATACACTTTCTTAACAATATGCTCCTCTGACATACTATTAATAACTAATAAAAGTGCTATTCTACTTACACTATACTTTGTATAATACGTTTAATTGTATAAGATTTTGCATATCGTCTTGGTAAAAATCCTATTTGAACACATATATAATGATACCCTGGATATAACGTACCTCGCATATGAAGTATTTTTTATGGTCCCTTGAAGGTATGTATAGCGGGATTATACGGTAGAAGTTTTCCCACTCGTACATATATACTGATAGGAATATGTAATGCTACTCATATATTCGTGTAATATATAATTGTGTATTGAAAAATAAAACATAACAGAAGTGTAAAAGTTGTGAAAAGGTAGACAGTTGTATCTATATATTATAATCTATTTAATTATAAGCCCTGTATTATAATTAGTAATTATTTCAGTATAAGGCACGTATTAGTATTATTTAATTATTATTTACACATTATTATTAAACATTATTTAATTGGAGTATATATTTTTAGATTTACCCTTTCTTTTACAAGTATTTCATACCATTTTATTTGACTGGTATATAACAACGTCATAACTGAGGAACAAAAAACATAATTTATTATACATTGATTAACTCATCATTATGAAACAAATTGCATTACAAAATGTTCCATTAACTCATTACTATATGAACATGTTTTACCAAAGTTAACCATTATAATGATATTACTCGTAAATAGTAAACAAATTATAATCGATAAATTAGAGAATATATAACTTTTAATAAATATCTAGTGATTTTGGAAAATATAAAAATCTTCTATAAATAATCCAATCAAATCTAATAAGCTATGGGAACAAATTTAATGTAAAATAATAATATAACGAAACGATTGCATTTATTAAATCTAAAAACAAAATATTTAGGTACATTGTATAAAAATAATTTATTAGGTTTTAAATATAAACTATGTACATATTATAGAATACGTAAACATAGTTTACAGATCCGAAGAACAAACTGACATTGGTCCGGTAAAAACATGAGGTGTAAAGATTACATTTCTAAAAAATAGGTCTGTACTGGATAGTTATGAAATCCCAAAGCTTTTTGATAAAACACCCCATAATAAAAGTTAAAAATGTAACAATGGAACTTTTTAAATCATTGTTTTATATAACAACAAAATATTAAATATGATTACTTATTCAAAACTGTGTTAGAAGTGAATAGTAACTGCATCTATCAAAGAACGTCATTTTGTTAATATAGCCTTTTGTCTATGAGCTGGACGCCGAGCTAGAAGCGTGTTCGTGTTGAATATGAGCCGGTCATCATCTGACTCTTTCATCGTATCGATTTCGAAATATTAAACTAAAAATCTTTTCTTCTGGAAAATGACGTCCGAACCTGTCGGACTTGTATAGGGGATTATTTGTGCTATATTATTTAATGAAAATATTACGATGTTTTATAAAATAATCTCAGAGTAGAAACATTTACATGCAGTAAATAATGGAAATTCCTATTAATAAATATATATAGTTGCTAACCTATAGAATTCTGTCAAATTATCAAGGTTACTTAGGTAAGGTGTACCTACGTATATAATAAGTCCTACTTTCCTATTTAATTCGGTGGTGTTCAGCGCGTGGTGCGATAGACAGACAAACACACCTTCAAATCTCAATAGCGAGGACCATAGACAAAAGCGTCACGCAGTAAACCAAATGTATAACTGGCCAATCAAATGCTATTTGCTGGTATTTTTGTAAATTGATTGTTTAAATTTTTATCCGTTCATATTTCCAATCTTGACCTGCTTTGGTAAGTTCTTATAATTGTTTTCTCTTTTCTGTATATTAATTAATTAATATTATATTTATATTTTATACAGAAATGGTGTTCATATCAAAAATAGCTTGATTACAATATTTTACTGGAATGTCATGAAGGTAACTTCACTTATTATAATTTAACCATAATTTCGTGATATTAATAGTTAACTGTGATAAAAAATATTGACAAATTGTTCATGTAATTAAAATGCTGGTTCGATATACATACTGGACTTCTTTTACAAAATAAACTGAAGTCCAGTATGACAATTCGGAGTGTGTCAAAGTCATATAAAAAATATAGTATGTTAGTATATTTTTTTAATTAATGTCATTTATTACTGGATTCGTTAACTTTCTTATTTAAGATAAAAGTTAAGAATTATTTTCCAAACTAAAAAATAATATTTTTCCCTTTTTCAGATGGAAATGACGTTAATAATATGGATTTTTTGTTTTTATTCAATATTTTCGATTGTGAAATCTGAAGGTAATCACTATTATATTTCATATTTAGTTTTTTTATAAAAGATAAAAATGTTAAATATACACTAATTCTATAAAGGAGTAAATAATAACAGTAGTTTAAAAACAAGTAAATCGATAACACTAAAAATTGCATTTGTATGACACAACAAAATTTATATTTCAAATTTAAATAATTCAACTTTATATTTTTTATTATTTTTTGTCCGGCCGCTCTAATTTCTGACTATTTATAATGTCTGTGTGCAAAATGCATATTCTACTGAAACGCGTCTACTGAATGCATTCATATTGGAGTTCAGAATATATATTTTTAATTAACTATAGATTATAACGGCTATTAATAACTATATTTTAAAGGTGATAATATCGAACAATGTCGAAGTTCTCGAGTGCCCTTATAGTCTCCAAATACCTAAAATTCAATAGAATTCCTTCAAAAAAATATGTGTTATTGTCTGAGCTAAAGATGTCTTTCTATATATTATCGAAAAAAGTAAGCGAAAAGTATAGGATTACTGCCGATTTTTGTTTATGAATAGGTATAAATTTTTAGGTATATAATAAATAAAATTCAAAATCGGCAGAGAAATAAAGTTTAATACGTATAATTTGTTAAATTATATAAGAATATATTACTACTATTATAAATTTGTCTTTTCATAATTTGAATACTCGGCCTATAAAGTATTTTTCACACTATTATGTTTTTATATTCGATTTTTAATGTTTTTTAAATAGAAGAATTTTGAGGGCTTATTTTATTGTTATTCATGAAAATTCAATAGATTGATATCTCTATCTCAGGACAGTATAGTCTGACACAGTCTAGACAAATACATTTGCTGTCTAGGAAATGAATTTATGTATCCTATAAGCATCCATTATTTTACTCAGGGATCTACAATTGCAACAAGGAAGTGAATCTTCAAATGTGGGTTTTTAAGTACTCGAAACATATTTTTCAAACAATGTATACATTCAATAAATAGTGATAACAGAAATATGTACCGAATTATCCTGATTGTGTTGCCTAGGCAAGAATTACTTTGTCTGTCTTGAGACCACGGTGGCGACGCTAGTCACTATAATTCTATTGTATTCTTTTCATTGACATCATAATTCATAAATCTAGATCGGATTATTTAAGCTTTGTAGCACTTCATGTTTATTTTCATATTAACTATAGTTTCATTTTAAAACTGGTTATATATACATGCCAAGTTAATTGATAACAAACACATATTTTTAATATACAAATGTATGAATATTAATTATGAACGATTGAATGTGAATTATTGTAGTTTTTACAAAGATATTTATCTCGACCGACAAACTGACAAAAATTCAATATAGCTATAAGAATGGAAAATAAGCTATATTGTATACTTTTTGATAAAAACACAAAATTTCAGGCATGGGATTATTCAGGCTTTTTTCTAGCTAAAAAGGTCTTCAATTTTGGGTTTTTCCTATACATATATTATAAGACCTTGCTTTATAGGTATCGTATGGTGGTTTTCAAGCTTTTTTATAACCTTAATCCCATGCCTCAAATTTAGTACACAGATAGTATAACACATTAGGAACGAATTTTGATATTGAGGTATTGCAAAACAACCCTCTGACTGCCGTGGGGGCCATAATAAAACAAAATGGCCGGCAAAATTTATGTTCAACTTAAAATATATATATATTCTATGTCAATATGCATTTATAACTTTTGTATAATCATGTTATCCATCATATACAATTAATTTAATTAAAATGAGATATTAAATAAAAGCCCTATAAGGTCAAAAAGGTGTAATTTAAAGAATAGGAGAAATATCTATGGGTACAATATCTATGATATTGACTAAATATTCATAAAAATGGAAAATATCGTAAAACATATACTAAAACCGAAATAAGACCGGTTCCGGTTATTTGGTGCATTTATCAAAAAGTGTAGAACAAAAGTGCCGTCCGCGGAGAAATATATCTATATAATCAATACCAAATTCTTGGGCGTTTTTCATGGATATTAATTATATACGGTAATTAGTTTCATTTTATATTAAGACTAGAGGTAATTTGATATATATATATATATATTATCAAATTTCCTCTTTAAAATAAAACGAAACTTGCGATAAATAATTGGACTCTATTTCAATCCAACAGTTTGCCTGTATATAGATAAATAATATGTAGATCAATAGATACACCGAATAATGCGTTATTTTATTAAATTCAATTTCGATTAACCCGGCCATAATCTATAGATTCCAAAAAATTATTTAGTTCATTATCGTTTTTATATTTAAAGGAAGAGGTCTGATTCTTCCGCTTTTTTATTGGCTCTGAGATTCGTTCAAAAAGACATGCTCTCCAACTTCCTCATATACAAATTAGAAAGCGGATGTTATATAAGATTATGAGCACTTTTATAAATAATTATAACACTTTCAATGTGAAATATAGTGTACCTTTATACCTAATAAGTAATTGACACATAAGATTACAGATTTTGAATATAATGGAGTGTCGTATATAATGTATCTCTAGAAGTCTAGAGGAATCATTGTCTCGATTAAATTATTTAAAATATACTTCCTAAAGTATAAACTTAAAATATACTTTCTTGTTTTATGATTTTAGATGCCTTTAGAAGCATTTTATAACAATTTACTCAAAGGTTGCAGAATGTTGTGAATTTCGAATATTTTTATCATTTGTCAAGTCACACCTCTGTTGAAGTTATTTAATCGTCTTTATATTTAAATATGTTGCACTTTTATAGAATTCAATTACACTTATACCGTAAACGGGCCATTTTGTATAAGGGAGTGTCCGCCTGATATGTTGGTCCTATTGAAAGCCAATTCTGTGTACTTTAGTTAGTAAAGAAATTTCTATATAGATATGATATAGTTTCGGTGACAATTATACACGAAGGAAATCTGCACATATTAAGTTATCAAATCTCACTTAAGGCATACTATTTTACTTTTCAACTGATATCTGTTACTTTATCTATTGAAATCATGAATTCCATTCAGATTTGTCGAGATAATTTAGAACTGAGTGGGGTCATATTCTTAGGACCTGTTGAAATGATCTGCAACTCAAGATATTTAAACATTGTCGAAAATTCAAGATGCATTACTGGGTTATTAACCTAAATATACACTTGATAAACGGTTCTATTTGATTTTAAAATTATTTATGATAAATATAATATAAAAATATATTTATAAGTTATGGTGAATACAATTTTAAAATCAATATTGGGTATTGTATAAATATTTAATAATGTTAATTAGCCGTCATTCTATTTTACTTAAGTAGCCAAACCATTTTTGTTTTGGTAATAAGTTAAACAAAAAATAAGTTGTTAAAACGTTGTAAATAAAAAAGTTATACGTTGTAACAAGTAGTTTATTAAGTAGGGTGCAACACAAATGTTAAATAAGTATAAAATAATGAAGAACCGAAAAAAGCATACTTAGAAATGCGAACAACAATTAATTACAATGCATAGAAATTAACTAAAAATTTCGCTTCCTAAGCGCAAAATTAAAACAACGTATTTCTATGTTACAATGCAATAGTAAAATATTTTGAATGGAATCGTAAAATATGATTACCAGTTTTGAAATTGGAAAAGTAGCACTTTTGAGTATCAGCAATCGAGTATCAATAGAAATACGAGTATGGAAATAGTACTTTTCTAATTAATGAACTTATTTTTTTGTGATTATAAATGAGTCAAATTTACATTATTACATCAGTATTTGTCTGGATAATATTTTAATTTAGCAAATCTTTAGATATTTTTTGTATTTGTAAATTTAAAGTAATCTTGATTTGTAAATATCGCATAATTAATTAGATAATTAGAATAAATTATACATATCTATAGATTAATGATTAAAAGTAAAAACTTTACTTGAGTACACTATTTTGTCATATTTAAGATTTTCAAACTATTCCAATTCTTGATATTTATATGATTGATAATAAGTACTTATTTTTAAAAATGTATTTTAATATTAAAATATAACATCTATTAGTTAGTTTTCTAGATAACTTTTCTATCTATATCTGTTAAAGTTTATAGATATTTCTAAGTATTTAATAAATGAATACTATTTGATTTTTACTAATAAGTTGCTTAGAAAAGTAAAAACTTGTAAGGAAATGTAATACTTATTACTTTTCTTACGACTTTTAATAAAAAGTGGACTTTCTTGCCTATTGACAGAAAAAATTATATTTATACATGATTTAATTTTAAAATAATGAAAATCTACAATAAAGTAACTAAAATAGTTTAATTAGATTAAAAAAACTAAGTTTTGACAATGAAACAAAATTAATTTTTAGTATTATTATTTGTAATATTTTAAATGTGTAACTGCACGATATCTCCTATTTTTATTTTTAAATGTATGCACTATGACTAATAATTATAAGTCTACTATTAGTTACTTAAATTTATCGCTTAGTTTTTACTTAATTTTAAAATATTGTATACTGCATTAATTTCGTCCATAAAATAAGAATGCAAAAAAATGATGAAAATTGGAATTGTTTTTAATTATTTCACTTTTAAAAAATTTAAGAAAACGAATTCGTTTGATTTTATATGTTGGTCAAGGTCGTTGTTTTTTATCATCGATATTCGAAATGTTTCTTCAGGTTTCAAGTAAACATATTTATTGATTTTCTCATACAACGTAAAATCAGTTCACATATTTGATATAAGCATAGCACTAAACAAGTTTTATTTTACATTTCTCAAATTCTGACTATTACAATATATAATTGCGATTATTTATTTTAATTAAAATTTAAACACCCTTTTAAAATATCATAACATTAAAATATAATAGTCTAATTTGTATTGTGATATAATAATCATCGCTTGATTTTTTATCGTTTCTAAAAACTGAGAAGACAATTTTTTGCTTGTTTTCCTATGTGATGAGTAAAAATCAATAGGTTTCATGAAACTAACTGCAGTGATATAGCAATGACTCAAACCTTGGTACACTATAAAGTATTTTTCCGGGAGTCTGTTCCCTGTAAAAATCTGCGATTGATGACAATAAAACCTTAACACACGCCTATGATGGGCGTTGGATTAAAAAACCTCACGTGTTTCTTCTCTGTATAAAGTGCATCCATGATTTGTTTATTTTAATGCACGAAAATTAAATTATTTCAGCACCTTTTCTTTATAATATATTAAAAGTTTTTTATTCAACTATCTTGATTATCAGAATCACTTGTTTTAAAAGGTTGAGAAAAGTCCTTATCGTTTCAATTTCGGTACAGAATAGTGGAAGATAAACAAAGAAAAATACATTCGCTCTATAGTATTTTGATTATAATATATGGTACCTTTTTTTTAGTTTTAGGCGAAGATAATTTTCCCCTAAAAATTTTTCATACATTTTTTTTATAACAAATAGTTTTCAATTTTATAAAGTATTTTTTTTCAGAGTTTCATGTAGAGGATGCAGGGATTAAATGTTTCTGCGTAATTCAAAGTAAAAAGGTTTTCGTAATTCATTTTTAATTTTATATGTTTAAAATTTTTTTTTTGGGGGGGGGGTGTGTATGAAATTAATATATTAAAAAATATTTTGGAATGAATAATGTAAACCTTACATTAAGCTATTAAATAATTTATTTATATTATAATTTTGCGTTTGGAGGTTACAACCCTCCCCAATTAATCTATTTTAGAAGCAATGGTTTGGTATTTTAATGATCCATATCAATTACCAAAAAATAGTCTTATTAATTTTTCAAATTTTCTAAAAAGAATGTTATTTAGTTCATAATCTTACTCTACAGAAATATTGATTGGCAAATTATATTTCTAAACATTGATTAACTTTTTAGACTCTTGTTCAATTTAATACTACCATTTTAAAAATAATTAATAGCTTTTATAAATTAATATTTTAACATTTGTTTTTATTGATGATTAATAAACTATTCCCATTTATTGTACTCAAATCATGATATGTTGAAAGTTAGGAAATTCAAATTCTTATGCTATAAAATTATCTTTCAATTTTATGACATATTCAAAGTTTCAAGTAAACAAGTTAGTTATGAGTGAGGAAAACATATATTGCCTTGTTGTCTTTTAGTTTATTCCACTGTATTAAATTTGACTGATTAATTCATATGTTTTTATAGAAATTGGAATAAGTAGTAGACTATTTAATAGATAAATTGCGCATCTCGACAACATACATGTTAAAATTTTAGAAATCGCTGCTTAACTGTTATATGTTTATGTATAATATTTTTTTTTATTGGTTAACTAGACTTTAAGGGTGTTTTTTTAAAAATGTTTATTTTAGTAAAAAAAGAGCTTCTAATATTTAAGTTATACATGTTTGTTCTGATTACAGCTATCAAACGTTGTACTCCTTATGGAAATAGGACGAGGAATATTGAAAAGCACCAATGGCCGACTTTGCCGTGTACATTAGAAAAAAAGAAACTATGTTCCAAACATGTTACTCGGACATGGTGGAAAGACGGGCACATTCTCCAGCCAAAGTAAGCAAATAACCTTTTTTTTATGAATTCACCCCTGCAATAAAAAATGCACAAATTGAAAATGCCTATAATATACGAGTTATTTTAAAATTACACTTAAGTGAGTCAAGCTCACTGATAATGGTAAAAAGGGGTTTATAGCACATGTGAAGACACTTGCCTAACTGTGATATTAAGAGGATAGGTTGCCTAGTTGGAATTTCTGGATATATTATAATGAATTATGTTATGTTGGCTATATAAAGATAAATAATATATTTCTTGTATTCATGAAGTTTCAAATTGCGCCTTTAAATTAAAATCCAAGATATGGATTTATTAATCAATATTTTTGATAGGCGTAGATATCGCAATGTGGTATATTAATATAGATATTTATAAATGTATTGCATTTTTAAATGCTGATATAAAAATAAATCAGACGTTGTTATAGTCCATCCCTTATATGGATTTTGTATTTTATTCGTTTCTTAATTTTAAGAAAATAAAACTAGGCAGCATATTTTTAAGCAATTACATAATATATTATTGTATATTGTTATATAATATTAATATATTATTATCATAGATATACTATCTTTGTTTAAGTTTAACTTAGATTGGTAATCTAGCTGATTGTTGTCACTTAATATCGGTTTCTGTCCACCCTGGCAAAAATTCAATATTGCTTACTTATATGTATTAAATAAATATATATATTCTGTTAAAGTTATTTTCAAATTATTTCACCAATCATAACTCTGGATTTGCCATACACGCGATGCAACATACTTTAGTATAGAAATATTTTAGGTGTCCAATCTAGTTCTATATATAATATACAATATCTATGATTATTATATATTATAATATATAGGTCAATGCTTTTAAGTACATAATATGTATATGTATTTTAGGAGATACACGCTTAGAATCTACTAATTGAATATCTATGTATTCTACACATCGATATTCAAAATGCATTGTATACATTATGAGTCTTTTTGATAAAATTTATATTAATAAGATTGTTATGTTTTTTTCCACAGACTTCAAAAGTATATTTTTACTAAGAAAAATAAGTCCATGCAAATATACGATTTCCGCAAAACGGATCAAGGGGTTTATGAATGTCGCATAACTTCGGATCGTACCAATTTTAACATCACAGCCCAATTGAACTTTGACGGTAATTATTGAATTTTTTGAATAAGCTCAGATTTTTGTTTTTTAACTTTTAAGACAACAAGAAATTTCTTTATTCGTTTTTTAGCGCTCACATTGTTATTTTATTATTTTAATTAAAATTAGGTTTTTGCAAATGATCTTTCAATCCTTTAAAATCCTTTTAATTTCAGAAGGACATAAAAATTTTCGGGAGAACACCCTTGCTCACACTATACCCTTCAATGATTCGGAAATTGTGCCAGGTAGATAAAATATCTATCAATTCTTTTTTAAAACTGTTATCATTGGATTACAGTTTTTAAACACCAGCTCATAAAATAAAATACTAAATTATAAAAGTGTTTCTTTCATTGTTTCAGGTGAGCTCTATTGGTCAAGGTTTGAACTGGAACATAAATACTTTTATATGGAGAATTTAGGCATGAATAATTACTTACAAATCCTATTTCACTTCATACTGGGAAATGGAACAAATTCACCTGTTTTTCCAACAGTCAAGGTTTTTTTCTCTAGTAACTTCGAAGACTATCGCGATGATATTGGTCGTCCAATTGATCCAAATTATGTAAGCTAATAATACCATACAATTCCTGTTTATCGCACGAATGAAACGAACTAAATATATTATTAATTCTTTTATATTAACTAGAAGTATCTAATTGATTGGTGTATGTTGATTATAAACCTCTTACAAATTAATTGTTGCTTAAAGTCTTGTATTTTATTTAGAGATTTAAAAATAATATCTGTTTTTGTATTTAGTAAATAAGAAATCTTTTTCAGAAAACAGTAATTGAAATCTCTATACAGTGTAATACAAAATATGATAAAAATCGATTCAATTATATGACTATAAATCATTGATTACCTATACATAGGCGAATAAACTAAAATACTCAATACTATAGAGTAATTATACAATTATAATTACTCTATGCTCAATACCATACTATGCTCAATACTTTATAATTACAGATAGTATTATTTCACTCAAATATTTCATAATAATTAGGTGTTTACACAAGGAAAATAATATACACATATCAGACTCCTCGAATATGCAATAAATTAAATTTTTAACCCATTACATACAATATCCTCTTCGTTTATTTGTTATGAGTTTAATGACCTTTATAGGCAGGTTCAATATAAGGAGCTTGATATCTGTCAATCTTTTCCTCCCATATAGTTTAACGTCACCACGAAGTTAAGTTATTGCTATACTCCTGAGATGGATCAATGTTACGAAGGAAGGATCAAATCGAAAGGCCCCCTCCTTATCGGACATGCTGGTGTCTACACTGTAAAAGTTACACATCCGTCCACTAACAGGACTCTTGTCCAGCCGACCTTTTTCAGTGTGAACGGAAATTTCTTCCAACCCGAAAGTACTAAACCGAGGCGAGTATATATAAAACAATCTTTTTCATAAACCAAAAATTAAGCATACAACCAAATACTTTCAAATGGCCTTGTAACGCGGGAAGGCAACTACTGTAACAGTTCATATCTATAATAGTATTTAACTACCTCAATTTAAAAATAGATAATAATTTTCTGCCTAAGGCGGATATTACAGACAGATCCATTCAAAGTCAATCCCAAAACTATAGAAGACAAATGGATGGTATAGATTTAAAATTAGATTTGGTAGAAAAAAATATCTTATACGAAATTGACTCAAATTCCATTCCGGTTTCTGGAATTATGAGCACAATCAAAGTCAGTACGAGAATTCTCAATTATGCGACATTTTATCATAAATATTAATTCGCTTTTATAATTTCTTTGTCTATAACTGATTAATTTATAGAGATGGATGTAGAATTTAATTTGAACTAATTTAATTTTCAAATTTTAAACTAATAATATATAAATATTTTTCACAAATATAATTTTTTTAATTGTTTTTTTTAGAAGGCCGCCGATGACTACTTTTCATTCTCTGAAATTCAACATGGATTCTGAGGTGTGTGCTGGCAAAAATTTCACTTTTAAGTGCCACGTTGAGCCACCTGGAAATTCTATTAATCTTTACCTCAAGTATGTTGGACTTTACGGAAATTCGACAGAAGAACTGATATGGGTAGGTCACTCAAAGTGAAATTTTGATTTGCAATTATTATCTAAATTCGTGAACTGTAATAATTCAAAGAAGACCCCTCTACAGCAAAACTAAAAATAATCATTCAAATTTCATATACATTAATATTCAACATGGAAAACCTGTTCTGTGTTGATTATTGCATTATTTTGAATAGTAAACTGTATGTTTATTCCAACTGTAGTTTTCCATTCTATGATAACTATATTTGATATACAGTATATCACAAATAGTTATCATAGAATATTTAAAGTATGATACTTTAAACATTTTATTTTTTTGTTACATAATTAATTTCAGTATAAAGTTATTTTAATTATATTTATAATATATATAATATATTGTGCTCACAATAATCCGACATTTGGACAAAACAATCTAAACTATTTTTAGATTGATGTTAACGGGTATAAGCATGTAACACATTATTCATATACGGTAACTATCGGTTTATTAAATCTGTCACGTTTAAATTTGTCTTCAATTCAGGTTAATGTCATAAATAATATACTAAATTAACTACATTCGTGGTAAATAGGTGTCTACTATGATATTTTTTTTAAAAATATGTGTGTAGTTATAAGAGCGTTATTTGAGTATCTTTTCTGGTTCAAAACTAGCTTTAGAAATGTTTTTGATAGGTTTGAGTTTGAACATGAATAAAATATAGTTAATCATTGGGCTTCTATATTTTAGCACAAACCAAACAAAAGAAAAAATCAGTTAGTATATTTACTATCTATTTACTAATATAATAACAAAAATAGTTTTAATATAATTTAAGATATACATAATTTATTGTTTTAAATCTTTGACTTTCCTTGAGATAAATATTATATTTATTTCTAAAAATTAATAATTGATATAACTATATTATATTAGGATGTGTATTGAAAGTATTGTTTTTCAGGATGTGATACTATATTTTTAAAAGATGTAATAGATAAATTAAAAATCAATATGGTAGCTAACAAAATTAGAGAAAAAAACTATATTAAAATAGTTCAATTAATTATTATTTTAAAAAAATTTGGGGTATTAATTTAAACATTACATTATGTACATTATTTACTGAAAATGTCACGTTTTGAATGGAACATTTAAAAGTATAAAGAGGAAATTTGGAATATAGAGTGTAGGCAGAACTCTGTATTCAAATCATATCTGGAATACTTATATTCCATACATTCTGATTTATTTCAGTCGTACACTGGTACACAAATCAACATAGTAAACCCAACCAACAAAAGTGAGGTTCATAGTGTACGAACAATCTACAGGCGTCAAGACGGTCTTTTCACAATCCGCACCACCATGAACTCAACTGGCTACTACCACTGTGCCGCTGTTGGACCCTTCCAAACTGATGAGAAGGACATGTTTCTCAGGGTCGTCGACTGCAGCCCTACCATGAGTAAGTAACATCCAGAATTATGTGTCATTAAGAATTTATTCAAGAATTAATTATTATCATTATTAATCACCTTCGGATTGTGAATTAAGACCATTTCTTTTTTCTTTCCCCATTGATCAGAGAACAGTTGGATCATAGTGGTTGTTATAGCCTCCACGTTGGTCATCGTCACTTTTCTGGCACTGGTACTCCGCCAACGATGGCGCATAAGGCAGGACAAGAAGCCAGCCAAGCGGCGTATTATCATCCTGAACAATGGCCGCTATCCCACTCAAACCTCTTCATCGACCGAAATCGAACAACGCCCCGTCCCCCTGCCCGAGGAACGGTACCTAATCAATGTGCGTCATGTGTCTGGGAATCCTATATACGGAATAAACTATCAACTTCCTCATGACCCCGACTGGGAGATCAGCCGATCAAGAATCCGTATTCATGAAATGGTGGGTGAGGGCAACTTTGGTATCGTACACAGGGCCGTCTTTCAAAGGAAGAATTATGCAGCGAAAATGTTGAGAAGTAAGATTTCCTTCTTTCATTGAAATAATAATTATTGTATTCTGCTTAACATTTTATTGTATTTTTTCTTGTGCAACTTATAGAAAGTTTAGGAGGAAAATGTAAGTATTGTTTTAATTTTGCTCTCAGCTGCAAGCATTAAGGATTTATTTAACGGTGCAGCCGTCAAATTATTTTTAGTTGTCATCTTTTTAGAGGATGATATCAAATTTTTTAGCAACTTTTCTTCTTTATGTTTAAGTAAAAAACGATATATATATATATACTATAGGCCTTCAAATTTAGATCAAGATCTGTCATTAAAAAATAAATGAAATGGCGGCTAAAAACAAATGAAATAAAATATTTATGTCACTAGATATCAAAAATGGATGTTTCAATTGTTTTCAGTTTAGCTGAACAATTTATACAAATATTTTGTTATAATATTATAATTTTCCTTGATAAAGCTCCGTATTTAATTTTGATTTGTATTGGCTTGATCCAAATTTCTATTTATACAAAAAATTAAATGTTATATATCTTTCTCAATATAAATAAAAGAATGGTCCAATAAAAAACAATTTGTTTTTTTAAAATGTAATGTTATAGTGTATAATTTCAATTAAAAGATTAGAACCTGCTTTCATGATATAGCGCACGATTGTATCCCAAGTTTTAATAGCGAATTAAAAACCTTTGATTTATTCCATCCTGTTTTTCTGATGTGTGGTTTTTACTCAGCGTAGTAATTTATATTCTAATCACAGTATAATTTACTCACACCTGGTATAATTGTTCAACCCTTTGCTAATCAATGCACAAGTTAATTCTTAACGAAAAGGATTCTGATTAACCCACTTATCCCTTAAACTTTCAGATGATCACTCCGAATCAGAAGTCCGAGATCTGGTGAGGGAGTTTTGCACCCTGAAAAGTTTAGGCTCTCATCCAAATATAATAGGGCTTCAAGGGATATGCTCTCAGTCTGGTATGCAAATCAATATTATTGATTTTAATATGATTTGAGAAAATATATTCAATTAATTTTGATTAAAACCCTTAAGTTATCGGAAAATAAATATATACAGTTCGATCCTAAATTACCTGATACATTTTCGAAAATAAATCTATGCTAAATGAACTTAGTATTTTTGATTTTAATTATTTTATTGATTTTAAATGCTTTCAAAACAAAATTAAAGAATCTCTTTCAATAACAACAGGTATTTATTCAAATTTCTATCGGATTAAATTCTGAATGTTTTTTGCCATAATTTTAATAATCATAAGAGCTTTAAATAAAACGAACACTGTTTTCTATGAAATTTGATTTTTAATATAGAATTAAATGTGCTTCAATAATACTTAAAATTTACACAAAAACTGTTATTAGATAAAAACAATTAACAACACAGATAAAAACACAACATATTTTGCCGTAACAACATTTTTTCTTTGATTTTGGCGGAACAATCTGTCGGCACTAGAAGATTAATGACATTAAACTACAGCTAACAAAGCAATACAAAATGCTAGTCAAAACTGTCATCACAAAATATTTATATATCGGTGTGATTTAGTGTTATGTACATCGTGTATAGTCTAATTTGACATTTTCCTTCTGAAGCAGAATATCGGTCGTTATTGTCACGTGACGTGTTTGTCTTAGTTTAAATCTAGGCCAAAATAATTCAATAGAAACATTACTATAGTATAGACAGTGCCTGGTTTTGAGTCATAATAAGCAAACACGACTGAGTAGTAATGTTATAGTACAATTGATTCGCTGTCTACGTAATATACCTATACCAACAATAGCAAATTCACTTCAAGTACCGAATGTTGTTCTTTCCTGTGCTGCGCGCATCACATCGCACAAACTCTGACACTCTCTCTTGCTCTCTGTGTATGTGTATATACCTGTCGAATGCTAGGTGTGAGAATAGTCAACAAGTAGCAACATGTACATTAATTCACATTTAGTCTGTCATGTGCTGATCATTTTCCAGTTGTTTTTTTTTATATCACTGGTTTTGATTTATTATGTTTAGGGTCACACGTCAAGTATAAACAAAATTAATTACTTTTATTTATCTTGTTTTTTATTCGACTTACGTTTTTGCATGCTTACAGAAAAATTTTCCAATTCTTAATTTCTCACATGTATATTACAATAATAAACCACTTTTTCAGTGTCAATTTCTTTTGTTTCCTAATGTCAAAACAATTCTCGCTATAATATATAGGTACATAACTAACGCATCGAAGGTTGCTTTGTATAAAGTCATGTGGTTCTCAAAATCTTTGTGAGTTTGTCCTCACGGCGGGGCTCTTTATAAAAGGTTAAAACAACAAGTTTCACCACAGCGACACACAGTTAACAACTCCTCAGTCAGATAGAGGCAGACTGGGTATAGAAAGTTTTCTAGGCCGTGGAAACAATCGAACTGTTCTTCTTTTCGCGCGTTAATGAAATGTTGATTTCTCCTATAGTATACCAATTGGAGTTACTAGGTCATATTTGTACATAGATTACATATATCTAATAAGCACTGCTCAGGTGAGTTTTTCAATGAACATGCATGGTGAGCTCGCGTAATACAATATTTGCTTTCATTATTTACAAAACAGTTTTACATTTGGTGCGGAATCAAGGCATACTCTCATATCAACTGCATTTTATATTGTTAATTGTTATGAAGTAAAATTATCCAAAAAACATTTATATTAGATTACAATGTCAAATACATTAATTTGTTGTGTGCGTACTTTTCAGGTCCTCTGATTGTCCTACTCGAATACGCGCCTTACGGCAGTCTCTTGAACTTTTTACGTGCACGACGCGAGTACGACTCCACTCTTGAGTATCCCGATCTTTCTGAGTCCGACATGAGAGGCTTTTGCCGGGACGTGGCCTGTGGCATGGAGTTTGTGTCATCTTTCTCCGTAAGTTGAGTTGTGTGTGTAAGCCGACTACACGTACAGCAACACCACTAAACTATTTGAAGGTCAATTGACTATACAGAGGGTATATATAGGATTTCTTTAAGTAATGTTGAAGGGCTATTTTTAGAAGCGAAAGTCGTTAATTGGATAACAATTGCATGTATACTATTTTTTGACTTCGTGATCATTTATATATTACAATTAATATATTTTTATTACATTGTTAATTTGTAACCTACATTTACAGTTTTATAATATTAAATTCTAATTTATAAAAAAGATGTCACCATATGAATTTACTGTCAAATTATCTTTAATTGTTCCTTGCATTATCGGACACATCATTTTCACGCCTTGTTTGCACGACGCAGGATTGGGTCCCCTAATCATGTTATAGATGCACAGTTGAGCTCTCCCTAAACACTTACCTTTCCACACGCTATAGCCTCGTAATTCGGGCAAGGAAACAACAATAGCTGGTCGTGGGGACTTACTGAGGTGGTAGATGCGTTTCGTTAAGACCCGTGCACTTGTGTACAGGAGTGAATAGTTAAAAAGGGGGGAGTGGTTAACTTGAAGGGAGAGAGAGAAAGGAGCCTGTGATAAGACGAAATCTTGAGTGTCTCCTCACATGAAGTAGGAAACGCGACTGTGACAATATTACAGTGAGTGTGTACGGAAGGCCGAGACCCAAGACAGTTTTATTGTATTTCACATTGGCGTTCCAGTTAGAAGTGGACACTAACTATCTCCCTACAGCTTTAGATTAGAAAGTCTTTGTTCCCAATTGTTGAACTGCATTCCAAAGGTTTACCCCTGTCTCTTTCTCTCTTACAGTTTCCGTTGTAGTCCATCGTCCCGCATCTCAGCTTTATACTAGCTAATCACAATTGACATTAATAAATCTATACTTATAATATATAAATGCATTGCAAATTAAGTAAATACTATAGTTATATTTACTCTTCAGTGATCTTTTCCTGTTGATTGATTTATCTCGTCTCTCGAACCATTCATTCTCCTTTCTTGAGGACCATATTTGAGTTGAGCGGTGAACTTAAAATGACAAGCCTATAATTATGTATAGTATAGAGAGCTATAATTTATAATATAACTGAAACTCATGAAATGACCTGACATTTTTTCTCTTTGTTAGATCATTTTTTACGTAAAATGTTCATTGAAAGGCGTCGTTAATTTTGAATATACTATAATTCCGTTTATATATCGATTGTGTAGTTTCCATTGATATTGTAATTTTTATGTAGATTGGACGACCATCATTTTTATCCAAAGATTAGAAGCGCATAAACAATCGATTAATCTTTTATATGTATTAATAAATTAACGTTATTAATCAATTACATCGAACAATACTCATAACACTAATAAAATTATTTTTATATGATGTATGTAAAGTATGCATTGCATGTTGATATTGTTTGCTAATCAAGAGATAATTACGACCTCTTAAGTCATTTCTCTGTTATTCAGACACAATATCATATCAACAATATAATACAGATCTTAAAAATCAATATAATGTACCTGGTAATATTTACTTCAGAATCAGTATACCGGTCCGGAGCATAAATAGTATAATTTCTACAATGAATACTTATACTTTTCAAAGCTATTCCATTTCCTTATAAAACAAAGACTAAAGACATATTTCCCAACAATTCTATATTGATTTTAATAGTTTTATTAAGATTATCTGGTATATATGCTGCATTATTGTGATATTAAGTGACGGATAATTTCAACAATTCTGTCAACTTCTTTCAAATCAAAGTATTGCAATTCAAAGGTTCTAATTTCAAGATAAGAAATAATAAGATTACTATAATATAAGAAGGAAGGTTGAAGTACTGTGGGACGATTTCCTATCAATTTAAGTTCTTTCGTATGCGAACTTTTACAATATATACTATAAACTTTATCATGGTATATGTTTGTAACAATAAGGCCGATCAACAGCATATCTTGTAAAATAAGCCAATTGAAGTATTGTATTTCATAGGGGAGTGGGTGGTGGGGTTTGCCTTCATTTGGTGGTTCAGTGTTTTTATATACAAGTATAATCGGTATACCATCAATATTATATTATCTTCTTGGCATTGAAATTAACCGTAAAGAAATTATAAATTGACGCGAAAAAATTATATTGTATATAAATTGTCTATAAAAATAAACTTTATGAACTATAGTATAATTTCGTTCCGTATATATAATATCTGTGTCGAATTCTTATGGTTTGCTATATTCAATATTACAACTGCGGTGACCTTCATTTGCGTGTCCTGGGGTTATTGTCTGTCTTCAATTTTGAGTTTCACTGAGCAAACAAAATTTCTATGACCGAATTCTCTCTCATCTTGGTAACTGATAATATAGAGTTTAACCAGTACGATTACGTTTTGACTATGGTACTAAAATTGTCACATTTATGACGATTTAATTTTGATAAAGATAACTTTCTATAACTTCACGTCTTTTATTGTCGATGAAAGAATTCACCATTGTTTCGATATATATTTACTTTGTAATACATTATCTTTAAAACAATCTTTGATATCTCTGTAAAAAATATATAAGTGAACTGATTAAATAAATATGCAAAGAAATGCGTACATATATAGAATTTACTATTCATTCATTCTAGTTTTTACTATGGTTAAGAGTAATAAAATACAAACATGTTGTTGAATGTAATAAGATCTGTCGAAACGGAGGTATTTAGCACGCCTTGTTATTGACCAGGGAAGAATTAATTGTGTTCAGGGATATATGGGGAGAGTTCAATGAATATAGAGTTATAGCTACTTGATTTATATCTATATTTTCATTATTCGCGATAAATAGTTAGAATGGAGGTGACAGGCGAAACTTTTGATCAATGTTATTTCAGTCAACAAACCAGTAGAAGTCTCAATTGTCCTAAAGGTATTGGGTATCGCTACATAAAATAATATTTCTACATTTTCCCGCACTTGTGTGGCAAATATTGCACATTAGTCCGTGAAAATATTCGTTAATTAACCATCCATTTCTACAATAGAGCAAAAAAAAACAATATAATTTCAATCCATTAAATTATTCACCAACTATTTCATTGATTATTAAGTAGGATTTTTTCTTATTATCATCTTTTGAAATGTAATTTATTATATTCATATCGCAAAACAAAGAAATTAAAAGCAAGTATTTATAGCTTTAAATTAGCCATTCCTAACTTAATTATATTGTGCGAAACAAGATACAAGAAAGAGTATTCATTGTTATCTAGTCAATCTCACCTGTCAGTCATCAAGCTGTGAATTATTTAAACATTGCAATTCTAGTATAAATTATAAACTATAGTATAGATTTAGCGAACATTGTTTGGATAAAAGCAATCTATAGATAATGCAGATGATTCTGGCATATGACAAAGCATCTCATGTCCTTAAGAAACCTTAGGTTGATTATATTAATTCAACATAACACGTGTATATAAGTAATGCTCGATCGATGATTGGCTGTCATGTGCATAAAATAAGTATATTTTATATTGTTTTTTTATAAAAATGTTAGTTAATTTCATAATTTTATGTTTTACTACTATTCACTGTATTAGTAGTGTAAATTTTATAACTATTTAATATTTCTTAAATTATGAATTAAAATTTATATTTCTATGGTTATCACTTCAATTTATGTATATTTTCCTAGTATTTATTTTATTATTAATTTATTTTATATCAGGTTCTTCATCGTGATTTGGCGGCGCGTAATGTTCTCATTGGAGACAACCGAGTTGCCAAAGTGGCGGATTTTGGAATGACGAGAGTAATATCGAATTATTACCAAAAGAAGTCCGACGTAAGAATTTTTAAAATAATGTTTGGATCATTTTACATTTTAATATACGAATTTCTATAAATAATTTTTAACTTTTTGTTACAACTCTATACCAATTGTATATTTTAAATATAATTTATTTTCTTGTTGTATTTTTTCAGGGAAGTATGCCAATTCGATGGATGTCACCTGAAGCATTGCGCAATGAAAAAATCACAATTCAAAGCGACGTGTAAGATTGATATTTTAAAATTTAATATTGTTAATAGAGAAATATTGCAAAGTTGATATTGATTTCTCAAAAAGAAAGATAAGAAATTTATTAAAATCAAATAATAATTATGTAACCATGCATTGGGTGATTTTATTTCTTATGTTAGTAAAAGAAATCCGTTAGGTTAACAAAAAGATGGAAACTTTTTCGTAATAAAAACCGTTAACTTGAGCCTTAGAAATGCGCCCACTTAACGAAAAAGTTTACTAGTCAGTTAACGGAGTTATTAACTAAATTGTTAACGTTTTCATATAATAAACCAAATTTGTTATCTTTAAGGGCCTGTTAACGGATTGTAAAAGTGGTTTCATTGTTGAAGTTAACCGCTTTGAAATTTGTTTAGCTAACTATTTCGATAACGGATTTCTTTACTTAGATAGGAAATGAAACCACCCCTTGTTAATGACTTGGAAATGTTATCACATTTAAATTACACTTTAACCAGACGATCCAATTATCTTTAACTTCGTCCTACAGCTGGTCATTCGGTGTCCTCATGTGGGAAGTGTTCACGATGGGTGGACAACCGTATCCCACCATGTCGGTCAACAATCTGACTCGTTTTCTTGTTAATGGCGGCCGAAATAGCCCACCGCCGTTCGGTACCCCGGAAGACTACAGGTTGATGCAGGCCTGTTGGCAATTACAGCCGGAGAATAGGCCGACATTTGGTGATTTGTTCCATATGCTGAACCAGGGCTCACGGGTGGCATCGAATAGTGTAAGTCATTACTCAACTCCGCATGAATGTATATTGATAAAGACTACAATATTCTGATATCAGAGAACGTTCATTAAACAGGCATGGTTTTTTTCCGTATTTTTTGAAAATTTCGAAAATCTTTTAAGTATTGAACTTATCATCGTTTTTACTTATTATCAATATAT
>JAUZNC010006718.1:0-34371 GCA_034780395.1 Vannuccia rotundouncinata | reverse complement strand
TTTCCATAACAGTGATGCGCTGCTGCGGGCTTTTCCATAACAGTGATGCGCTGCTGCGGGCTTTTCCATAACAGTGAGGGGCTGCAGTGAGCTTTTCCATAACAGTGAGGGCTGCAGTGGGCTTTTCCATAACAGTGATGCGCTGCTGCGGGCTTTTCCATAACAGTGAGGGGCTGCAGTGAGCTTTTCCATAACAGTGAGGGCTGCAGTGGGCTTTTCCATAACAGTGATGCGCTGCTGCGGGCTTTTTCAAAACAGTGATGCGCTGCTGTGGGATTTTCCATAACAGTGAGGGGCTGCAGTGGGCTCTTCCATAACAGTGATGCGCTGCTGTTGGCTTTTCCATAACAATGATGCACTGCTGTTGGCTTTTCCATAACAGTGATGCGGGTCTTGTAATCGAGGCCGTAATCTTGTAAAAGAAGCCCATCTCCACTGCACGCCAGCGATCAACTAAGACAATGCATTATTGTTACTTTGCACACTATACATTATACTTGTTGGTTGTTATGTTGGAAGAAACTTTTACCAAACAGAAGAGACACCGCTAGTAATTTTTATAGTTATGAAGAAATTAGAGCAGACTCGTACATAATCGTTATAGTTTTGTATAAGCGAAATTCTTTATATTCGGAAATTTCAGGAATTTCACATCACACTTTCTGGAGACACGCATATTTCATTCCTTATATGAGGAATTTCATAATTATATGCGAGTTATCTGTAGTATATACCTGTTCGTCGTGGAGTAATTGAGATACTATTCTATATTAGATATACTGTCGATCAGCGACTCTGGCTAAACTGGATTGCTTGGAATATTGAACTAAACAGTTGAGATCTGCAGTAGGAAGTTGAAAATATTTTTTTTAAATTGCGGATATTTTTAGTGTAAATGAATACAATTAAAGTTAATATTAACTCAAATGTTTGAGTATAGAATATAACAGTTTTATTAAGTTCGTTATAATATATCATATAATTGAATATTAATTTAAAAACAATGCTGTACTATATTATGAAGTTTAATTTACAAATTCACTCAAACCAGAAATCGTCTTTTCCCGTTTAACCAGAGTCGAATGTACTATATAATAAGGACATTTATACAAACCATTACGCCTTCTCTATCTCAGGAACTTATCACAGATCTGTGTAGTGAAAGCCCCTCGGATTATCACCCGTTACTCGCTGCGTTGTGCTCTCCACTGATGGAATCTCTCGTACACGTTGTCAAATCAGGCCTCAAACTCTCCTCTAACTCTGAATTCGATCCCCTTACTCTTGGGCTGCTGCTTTTGCTCAGTAAAAAGGTGAACTGGTTCATCAATTGTTTCCCAACCCCGGTATCTCCCTCTATTTTGTATGTTTGGGTGTCTCCTTCATAGGAGTTGAACAAGGCAAGCCTAACATACCAAGTGTGTCATACTGGATCCAACCTTCTTGATGATATCGAAACTTGTGGTGATCTTGGTCGTCTTCTTCTAATCCTCCTGAATACCACCAAGGAACCTCCTCAAGAATTGGATCCGAATGGTGTTCTATCCAGCGTTAAAAGTCTCACTGAGGTATATACAGCTTATAATTTGTTTAATTAGATTATTGATTAATAAATTAATATAAATTGTTCAATTAAGAACAGTTAAATTTTATTCTTGTGTTGCATTATTTTTTTAAACAGTTTTATATGTTTAGAAGTGGATAACCTGAATACCAACATCTGAATCTCATTGATACTAATTTAGTGTAATTTAATAAATCGTAAATAAAATACTGTCGGGAATATATTTGCTGGAGAAGTAAATAAAAAATACTGGAGATTTATTCTAAAATTTAATTTGACTAAAGTTTAATGGAAAAGTTTATTTCTTTATTCTTATTTTACTTAAACATTTGAAGTTATATGGTCAGTAGATTAGAAACATAATATAGCAACCAGGATGTTAGGCTCCTGCTCAAGGACTAATACCGAACAAGGAATGGATATTGACAAACAGATCATTCAATAAATATGGTATATAGTGAAAACTATTAAAATAATATACATATATTGAGATATAAAGCATATGATTCAATGGGGAAATTAAAGAACTATAAGGCAAAAGCGTTATGATGTAAATGATAAAATAACATAATTTTTTATAAAAGATATATTTACTTACAAGGTTATTGCAACTCTCTGTGACTCCGTTTCAGGTAAAATGCAGCTTTATAGCAAATCCATTTCTATAGCATAATAGTGGTGGTATTCCCCTGGTTAATATTTTGATTTATAAAAGATACTATATTTAACTATTTTTTTATAAATAGTTCTAAACCTAAGCCTGTAATTGGCCGTTAGCTCTCAGCTAAACTTGTCACTAGGTATACTCTATGGCTGTGTGGGTTCTATTGGTAGATATAGTATTATTATTTTAGATTATGATGTAATTTTTAGTTGTATTTTTATAGACTTGATAACTTACTCTCAAATATAAATATAACTGTCTAAACGGTCTGAAAATCTGTCTAGACATTCGAAAAATATAAATAGGTATTTCAAATTTGAAAGCATGCACAATTATTTTCAGACCTTTAATTTATAAAACCAAAATACGCAAAAAGTATTCTAATGCTAATTTAAATTAGATTTGTCCATATAAATTTGATTTGGTGATTCTTTTTTGAAGTTATTTAATTAACAAAGTACCGATTCTAATTTCCTCCATTTTTCGTGGCAGGCATCAATTTTGTGTCGTACTTATAAAGCAGTTGAAAATCTTAAGTCCATTTGTAAAGTGTTTTGATCCTGATTAAATATATTATTAAAATTGAAAACATTTTAAGATAAATATTTGTATATTTTATAAATACAGGTGATATGTAATACTCTTGATTATCATCATTATACTATCTATAGCTTTATTTTCTGAAGGAATAATTTCTCAGTAAAAAGAAAAATATTAATCTCATACCTAAAAGTTGTAAACCTGTATTTGAATGAATTATCAAAATGACTTTTTCCTTTTGAAATGTGAGATTTATTATTTTGTCATATAAGATTAATACCTACTACATCGAAAACAATTATTAAATTTTAAAATTAATAATCTTCAATAACAGTTAATTTAAGTACTATGAACATTTCAACTTTATGTCCAATTATTATCTATTTAATTTGAATATAGGTTTTAATATAGTTTTAAATACCTACCTGAACACTTATCGTCTGATATAAGAGATCCTGATTGATTTTCCTTATATATTGGAGTTTCGGATAAAATAATATATCACTGCTTTTATTCAACAAAAAATACTGATATCTTTATCAGCCAATAATGGCAAAAGTTTGTTAGATCATACCATAAAAGAATTGGGAAGAATTGACTAAATACTAAATTTCGTCAACTCTTTCATAAGTAATATTCAGGAAATATTTCTTAGCAGCAACAAGTAAGAAACACACAAATGCAAGGTGGTATCCATGGAAAAGACGTGTTTGAGGTGGACAATAATTTGGATTAATTAAATTATGTCTATATGGATTCGAATATTAAAAAGTACATATTATTTACAAATTAAAACATTATTGAAGAGATTCAATTATATCTTGATATAGATGAATTTAATATACCAAAATCTTTAAAGTACTGAAACTTTGCGCCATTTTACTTTAGTAAAACATTTATTTAATTAGTCCATTTAATTGGAACATTTAACACGGTCCACACAAATTTCACAGTTTCACATTTTTGGAATACACTATAAACAACAACAAAAATGTAGCTGGCTCAATTTAGATATCATTTACAGAAGAGCAAATTAACTTATTTTTAAAATTCTTACATTCTGCCATTTTTGGATGAAAAAAGGTATATTTATAAATACATTAATAACCTATTATAATTTTGTATATAAATACTATAAAATACCTATATTATACATACTATACTCGAATTAGGTACTCCCTTTCGTCAATAATAAAACAATATTATGATCAAAGCTGTGCAGCTATATAATATACTGCGATATGTTCATGTGAAGAGGATGTCTTCGCTGACGTATTAATTTTAGAACATTTTAATCACTGACGTCATCCAGTGGCGGATTTAGGGCGCGCCCCCCCCCCCCTTTTTCCCATTGTGCCCTTTTTATTATTTACAAAAAAAATTTTTTAATAAACTTTAATTGTGCCCCCCCCCTTTATTCAATTTCTGTATCCGCCACTGTCATCTCAGGTAGGTATTAGTATTGATTTACACTGATCCTGTTTGCATGAATATTATCATTTAACTAAAATCATTTTATAATATTCACTATAGTTTGAATTATTCGTTGTTGTTTATCTTTTCATGTCGTCAAGGTTCGAGGCTCCATAACAGCATCAAATGAGTCCCTCCAGTCTGTGTTGTCATATTCTCGTGCCTCAATTGTTGCTGTTTTCCGAGAATTGATGACGCAAAAAAAGAAGAAGACACTTGGGGACACTATCAAGAGTTACTTCACACCTGGGGTAGCACCCTTCTTGACAAACATAAGTACGCAACAGCGGTGGACGAAATTAAAATGGGGATAATAAAAAAGACATATTCTCAGTTATGTGCTTAACTTAAAATATATAAAAGGCTATTAATTCTTAATTGCGTTAATTCTTAGTAGAAAATGTTTTTAATATCAGTCAAAATAATTTTTGATAATTTAATTTAAGTACATACGCAGTCATTATACCGATTTTGACCCCTCCCCCCTATGTATGCACCTGTACACTTTTCATCTACCCCCCCCCTTCCCCTCTAGAAGAATACACGTCATACACAGTTGAAATTCAGTTCATTAAACAGACATTGTTAGATACATGTTGTGCCCCATGTACAGTAAGAAAGTTGTGTAGGTGTAGAGACTTTATTCAGGCATTGTAAAAGTATGGGGTACAAAGATAAAGTTTTAAATATTCCAAATTTTAAAATTAGGCAGTTTTTGAAAAGTAGTGTATATAAGCAAAGTAGGTTTCTGACTCTTCACAACTGACCAATGACAATTCAATATTAAATCTGAAGTCAATCAATAAAGGCCCAAATTTATAGCAACTATATTTTTTATATTTGTCAGATTGAAAATAAATGTTCCACAGTTAACTTACTACTTATAAACACGCATATAAAAAATGAAATAGCCATCCGTATAGTCAGTAATTAACAGACTGTCTGTCAATTATAAATGAACAGAATATGATTAATGAACAGTTAACAGAATGAAGTCAGTATTATTAGATATTTAATTTTGTGGAATTTATATTTTATTTATTAGCTAGGTAAATAATGAATGTTTCATTTTTTATAAGAGCGTACATACAATTTTCGACCTCTACCCCCCCCCCCTCCCCTTAACGCACCTGTATGCGTTCCATATATCCCCCTCGTACGTACTTTATGGATGGCCTCTTTGTCTAATATGTCGGAGTGTGTCAGAGAGGCATATAATAAAGATGTACCTACAGGTGAAATACAATAAAAGTTTTAAAGAAAAGACTTCGTATAAAATTATCCGATAAATCTACCATAAAGTAAAATAAAATTGATAATTTACTTGTTTTATTTAACAGTTTTGCGTTTAATTTCATACAGAAATATATTCTGAAATATAATTTAAATATATTGTATGCTTCTTTGATCATTATGAGTTTTTTATTTTCAGTTGATTGCTTCACCGATGAAGGAAAGTTTTTTGCCCGTCATCTACACAAACAACTTATCTCTGATTTCTCGGATACAATTCCACAATTTATTGTCTGGTCTTCCGAGGTAAGCAGCTTGAATAAACTATACATATTATTGACAATAATATCAACTAATAGGTGAAATTAAAACCAAATTTATTGTCATATTGAAGGGTTAGCCAGTATATTATTGATTATTAGTATGACGCACGATTGTCAGTTAGACACATATTATTAGAAAAAGATGAACTAGAAATGCTTATAAAATTAAAAATAGCGATCACTCAGAACTCGTCAATCGTAGGCTCTTTCTCATATAGCTCTCCAGCTGTTCTTTATACTATACCAATAAAAAGCATGAATCATGACAAACTATTAATATTGTAGAGAGAAAGATAAATAAAGGAGAACTACAAATATAATATGGATATAATGAGAGATTGATACATTGATATATGATTCAATAGAAAAGGAACTATAGTCAAAAGCGTTGAAAAATTAAAATGAGGAAATGACAGAATGTATTAATTAAAATATGTATTTACTCACAAGATAATAAACTTGATAATGTAGCACCATATCAGAAAAGAAAATAAATGCAGAAGAGTTTTTTTATACAAGACTTACATCCGTGTTTCTCTCTCTTTTTATTGGCTGTGATCACGTGCAACATGTGATTTTACTTTGCAACATTTTAATCAGTAGTCCAAAGTCCCTATATCGGTATTAAAACAATGCACTCAATTTAGTGATAGACCGGGAGCTCACGACAAGATTTCACCACATCCCACCACAAGCTAGACCATTGAAGAAAGACTTTGTCAGCTGTACTTTGACTTTGTCAAAATTCAAAATGTAACGGGGTAAAACTTTGTGGGTGTGAGGGGGTGAAATCTTGTGCCGTGAGCTCGAACTTTTAAAATGTTTTCATTAAAGAGATAATAAAGAAATAATATACCAAAATTATGCATTATGAAGATTAATTACACGGTACGATTAAGTGGATTAATTTCTGAATAATCTTTTAGTCAATATAAGTGTTTCTATGAATGTTCGATATATTCGGGTTCGTATTGTTTTGCTAAGTTGTTCTCTGCAAAGTCAATCGTGCATTCTGTTTAACCTTATCGTTGCGCAATAGCAGTTGTGTATGAGATTTCTCACCACTGTTGAGGAGTGTAATCATACGCTTCTTAGGGTTTATGTGTTGCAAGAGATTTTACACAACTGCCATAAATTGATTTGTTCGTTTACCGTTGTGCAAGTAATCGTAGAGACAACCGTCAGTGAGTGATGTTTACAAGTGTGATATGCATATACACGCTCACCATGCAACAATATTGTATACTAAACTTCATATTATGAACTTCATTAAAGTATCGTTTGGCTTTTACAAGTACAGTTGCAATCATAATCATGAATTTTATTACATGGAAACGAGGTGAACGACATTACAGTTGGAGATATATCTTCATTCTATTAACACAACCCACGAGAAGAGAGGCATTTAGGATTTCGAATTGGCATGTCAAGGTTGTTGCAAATAAGGGGATAACAGTCTGGTCAGTAGACGGACAACCAACCACGTACACCCCCCAGACGGTCCGGGGTATGTGGCTGGTATTCCAAACTTTAAACACCAATAATCAGTTTTTATGATACTTTTTGAACATTTTTATTTTCAGTTTAACAAATAAGGCAAAAGAGAAAATATTAATTGTTTTTCTTTAAATATGATAAGGCCAAACCATGATAGACATGACATTAAAACTACAACTAAATCTGCAGTCGAAAATTAAATGCTTAGCCAGCTTGTTAGGCAAAAGACGGTAAAAACGTCCAAATTGATCAAATCAACTAATCAAATTGAATTTTTTTGCCTAACTGCACTCTGGTTAAGAATTTTAAATGCATAAATTTTAGATTGCAGATCTAGTTAAAGTATAGATGTATCATGTCATATGGGCCAAACAGGAGTATACTGCAAAAAATGAAACTGCAAAAAAAATTAAGTATACACAATTGTCGGAGTGCACATACCTATGCACAATTTTAAGTTAAATTTACATATTTTTACATATAAATTCCATTAATAATATTTATCATATTTTAAATAAAATTAGGGGTTAATTTTTAATTATATTACAAGGTAGGGCAAAAGTTTCTCAAAACTAGTATTTGTATTTGCAAAAGTAATTTATAATATTATGTGTTCCTACATTACTTTTGCAATCAAAATTTTCTCACCTACATTTCAATTCAATAATTGTATGGAAAATTTTGCAGTGTTAAGTGTTTTTGTATGTATACATAACGGCCAACGGTTTGAAAACTATATTTATGTAAAGTAAAGTATCAATTATATCTGGAGAGAAAATTTCTCAATATGTTGGAATTATATCTTTTTTTTTATTTCAAAATCTTTCACATTATACAATCATACAAGCCGTCTATGTTGTTAAGCAGATATGATATTAGAGCAAACACCCCCCCCCCCCCTATATATATACCTATATTACCGTTTCGTTGCAAAAGTCGAAAATAATGCAGAAAATTAAAATGTTTAAAATATTGTACATCTTCAAAAAATGTAGGGTGCTCAGACTGCATCCAAATTTTAAACAAATTAACTAGACACTTTGGCGCATCTTTGGGCATTATTTCGCTTTATTAAACTGCGTGGTTTTTAAATTATAGTCATTTCATTTTAGACCATTTTGTATCGAAATATTTGACGAAAAACAAATAGTTGACGATTTTCAAAATATTATCGATAAAAGAAGCACTGATTTAAAACACGAGTTTTCGGTTTGACATAATGAGTTACGAAGTTCTAATGAGTTATCTAAATCTATGCTATTATTATTGCAGATTGTCGACAATAAATAATTACTTAATTACTTATTCTAAATATGCAGTAGCATTCAATGCGATTGAGCAGTGTATTTTATCAATTAAACTTGTATCCGAAACTTCAAAAATATCTAAATTTGGACGTTGTTGGCGATTAGGCTTTATCATAATTGAGCTATAATAACGACGTAACTTTCGAGACAGCATCCTAGAAAATTGTATTTTGCATGTGTATGCTAAATTTCAAATCAATCAGAAGAAAAGTTTTGATTCCATGGAGTCGGAACTGAATATACAATTTATAAATATATAAATACAACTTAAGACTACTATATAATATATACTCATATATTTTAAACCAATGATATTTTTATAATGTGTAATTTAACGGTAACAATTTTGGATTTAACAGTTATAGAAGATTTAAATATATATATATAGGTTACATAACGTACATTATGTAACAAATAATAAAACATATTATAGGCATATAACAGTAGTATGAGTTTACTATTTTATGTTTACATATAAGCAGAAATGGGAGGTTAAAAACGACTTAGTGCACTAGCCAAAAGTGAAAAAGTTTTTTTTAAATTGAACAAATGTCGCTATAATGTTCGGCAATATATATTGCCGGCAATATTTTAAAAATCTTCTTAAAAAATTCTCTTATAGAACGAATGTTAGAAAATTATTATAGTTTGATATCTATGTACTATAACATAAGATATATTACATGTATAAGGTAATACACATTATATTCTGTTGCTACGATACGTTCCATTTCTTTCATTTCTGAATTTATCATTGAAAATGGTTCTATTCATTTATTTACTGTCAAAATACTTATTTATAATAGACGTATTTTTAGAATTTTAATGTAATTGAAATGTTTTAAAGTTGTCTCTAAACTCCAATACCGCCTATAACATAACTCGAATTGGCTTCTTTTACACAAGAATTCGTAGGTATTTAACCAAAAATAACCGATTCGATTTCATGTTTTTGGTTATGATAACCGGGTTGTTTACTATAACCGTAAAAAGATGTCGTTTTATTCGTGTATATCATAGCCGTTGATATTGTGAAATTCAAAACAAAAAGTGTACATGTCCCTTTGCAGTATATTGTATAAGATAAGACAAAAAAAATGCGAAGCTCCAATTAGTTTTTATTGACTCAAATTTTAGCTGTCAAAGAGCCTAATTGTGAGCGACCCTTCCTATATGTCGACCAAAATCAACTAAGTTGAACAAAGCAGCCAAAGATGCCCTAATAACATAGACCAAGTTTCGAACATTAACCGTTTTTATGAAACGCTAAAAGCCAACGACTTCCCAGACTACATTCTGGACAAGGCGCAACGCAGGACACCACAACGACGAACTAAAGTTCTACCATATCTCAGATGCCCTTTAATCAGTGACCTTGTAGATGGGAAACTTCAAGACACTCGGATTACTGGTGAGAATTTACGCACTCTCAAGAAATCGACACCGACTCCCTGCACATACATCAAACTGCAAAATCCGCAATCGGACCAGATGTGTTTACCAGCTCAAGTGTGTAAATGTGGGAACGAACACCTACATAGGAAGCTTTATATCCGCCATCTCCATACCCATGTCAAGCAACATTACGCAAATGGTTCAGTATTTAAACACCGACAGATATGCAACGCTGACCTCGAAACAACCATACTCGCAAGCGAAACCTGCACTTTGGATTAGGGGCAAAGGAGGGGCAATATACTTATTCGAGAAAGAAGATCCACCATCAAGTCCAGGGAAGAAAGCACATTCGATTTAATATTCTAGTTTTACTGTTATTAGTACATGGATATACTTGTTGATTTTTATAAGTCTCAATTTTTGTATATGCTAATATTATTAGCTTTTTATTGATTAAAAACCCTCTAAATTGGCACCCATGTATAAACTGCTGCTATAATCTGATTATGTAATAGCTCTGAATATAAATCTCTCTTATATTTTACCAGCAGAAATTTCGGTCAATAAAAGCTATTTTCAGCTCTGCATATTCTGTTTTTTTGTATTAAAAATAGTAAAATTTGAAATGACTACTTTTTTATTTTATAAAATCTGCAAATAGAACAATTTTTTATTAATAAAATCTGCAATTTTTTTTAATTAAATATTTATTAGTATTTTATAATAAATAGAATTAAATTTATTATTTCAACTTTAACATTTCGGTAAATTTTATATCGATCAACGAAATAATCAATTTCTCTTCAAAAATTATACTTTGTGTATTAATAGCATCGATATAGTTAAAATAGATACTTTATCATAATAAAGATTATATCTTGAGAATACATAATTTAGTTACCAAATGTGTTATTTGGATTACAATCACATAATTTATTTTGTTACCTAAATACTTATTTCAGAGAAATCTTCTCAACATTAAGAGGAGTTATGAAGAAGAATTCGGATCAACTTTAGAATCTGCAATTGTATCAAAAAAGGGTGCACCCACGATGAAACCTTTTCTTGTCCGTATTGTTCAAGGAAACAAATAAAACTAATGAAATAATCCGTGTCACAAGAAACTTTTGCTAACATATTTACAATTTATATATTTGTATTTTAATAAGAATTCTAATTATAAGAATACAAATAGTATTTCGAATACAACCTTCTGTGTTTTCCGTATTGTTATATCTAATTATATTTCTTTCTTTAATTACTGTAAAGCCGCATTTGATACTGCGGTAGATTATATGTTCACAGATCGTTCTACCTGCTTGATTTTTGTATTTTATTCACATATGCAAGTATTAATTTCAGATAACTCCTATTAAAATAAACTAACAAATTATATATTTTATATATATTATTATGTTCAGTGTATTTCTATTAAACAATATATGGGCATCTGTATTCAATTTTATGGGTTTTACTCATTTCAACTAAATCGGATATTATATATGTTAATAAATACAATAGAATTTTTCATAAATGGTTTAATGATCACAAAAATTGACCTTGCTCCATTTTCATTGATGAGTAACTTCTTTTCCAACTTTTAGATAAAAATTATACAGCATGACCTATTTGATGTAGATTGATCAAAGCAACCCGAAAATATGTATAATTTGAATGTTTTAAAATGTAAAATACGATTTCGAAATTATTGAGGTGAAACTACGATTGATGTCATTTACATAATATTTACTGCAACTATAGTTATTATATAATATATATAGTTTCATTTAAATTATGTAATTTGTGATATGATTTATATAATTTCTAAAAATACAAAATTCCGGTTTTAACTTTTTAAAACAGTAGCAGAAAAATAGTTTTTCCCACAAGATTTACGTATTAAACTATGATAACTTAAATTACTATATTAGAATAACAAAACAGTGAAATATATCATTTTAATCTGAAAACTATTGTAGGTACATAATGTATACATTTTGATGTTTTTTGTAAATATTGTCTATTAATACATCCGAATCCGGACGTAACTGATCCACTAATATTACATTTATTTTATATTACTATACATATAATATAAAGAATATATAATGCAATATAGTAATATACGCGTCTAGATATATAAACCCACCAGAAACTCGATTTTCGTGCATGACCAGAATCCGGGGTCTGTGCAACTTTACAAAATGTTTTCATATATTTTATTATTCTTTACGTAAATATCAAGGTGTATATGCTTCGTAATTGAATTAAATATTTTTCTATATATAGCATGTGTATAAGGTAAAGTTATTTATATAAAAGGCCGCTGTCCTAGTAATAAAAATGCACTCTAAAACCAAAAATAAATTTCAATAAAAAAATTTGAAATTTTGTACACAAAATATTAAGATATAAAAGTTATCATTTGTTGTGTCAGGAATTAGTTGACATCTTACAACGAATCAAAATTATTACGGACAGATTCCACTTTTGGGAAAACAAAACGGTTGCATAAATTTACTTTGGGTGACAGAGTAGGTATGACACCTTATAGTCTTGTGTTTCTGACTTCGATATTCTCCGTTGCGAGACCTGTAGCGGTAGAGGGACGGGCATTGTTATACAGCTGCAAGCGCATATTTTCAGGCTATATAAAAAATATTTCTGAAGGCTTTCTTACTTGTCCATTGTATATATAGGGTGTTTCACGGTTATACAAAGATAGATAAATACCCGTGAAAAATATTTATATTCTATCAAAATATACAATTCAAATATCTATATTTAATTGACACAACAAATTGCGACAGCTATAGAAGAGATGGCCCAGGTCTTTCTCTCCGTAAAATTCAACGCTACATGTATTCAATTAAGATGAAACCAGTTTATGAGATCAAGAAGCCCTACAAGACACTTCAACAACGTGAAGACTGTCTTTGGTTTTGTGAGTATTTTACTGCTGATGACTTCCTACATGCTGTGTGCAGTGATGAATTTATCATTTATGTCAGTCAGAAACCCAATGATCAAAAGGAAAGAGTTTGAGCAAACATCATCGATGAAATCGAAGAACACGAGCGTTATCGCCTGGTGACAGCACATCTAGTTTGTATTAGAATAATTTTTTTTGCAACTCAACAAAAAAGATAATGTGGGTGGACAATTTTGGACTGGTGAATATTTCCGAGAGACAATCCTGGATCAAGTCATTCTTTTCTTGAATAACGAATAAAATGCCCCAGAGGCTGCAGAAGTAACCTTCCTTCATGATAAGGTTCCATATTTCAAAGCTTTCAGAACAACTTTTTAAGGTTAGCTACATTGATTCTTTAATAACAGTCAATGGCCAGGTAATTCTCCTAACTTGAATTCATGTGAGAATTATTTTCGCGTACAAATATTTTAAAACATAGTCGAATATGATCTTCATTCAATCAACGATCAGCATGGCATGGCAACGTTGCAAAATGTTTTTCACAATGTACTCAGAAACTTGAGAATGACACCGCAACTTAATTTGAATGCTTGCTTCGATCTTTTCCCGCTCGCTTGGCAGCTGTGATTGTAACTCGTGGAGGTCACACAGATTACTGAACAATGTTTGGTATACATACTTATATTATTGTTATAAATAATTAACGCATTTTAATGTAATACAATTATCATTTTTTTAGATAATTCTTTAGCGCCACTCGGACCCTGTTATTATTTTAACTTTGAAAAAACCAGAGAAACAGTTCATTCCAATGAAATTGTAAACAATGTTTATCTTTGAATGTAGCATGCATTTTTCTCTGGTCAGTATATATTTAATATTATAAATATTTTACAAAGAATTAATAACGTAGTTTTTCTCTATTTTTATCCATAGTTATACAAAATTATTTAAATTGCAAAAAATTGTTTTTAGAAATACTGACGCAGATTTACAGACTTGGAAACAAATATAAGCGGACAATAACCGATATAGGGTACTCTGGTGTGCCAAATAAGCGGAGGGGTTGTAATAATCGGGTGGTCCATCAATTTAAAAAAAATCATTAATCGGGGAGGTTGCCTATATATATATATATAATAAATAAGCAGGGGAGGTGTGAGGGGGTTATAAAAATGAAACATATTATATAAAATCAATAATCGGGGGGTCAAAATAAACGGGGGGTTGCCTATTTTGACACTTAAACGGGAGGGTTACGTTTATTTGGCAAACTAGAGTACTTTAAGAGATAGCGTATTATTTTTAATATTTTAATTTTCTGGTTAAATAACTGTTTAAATGAGGAGATATATATGTGATTTTGTTCAGAGGTTGATTATCTTTCCAAAAAAAATCATTTGGAACTTTTTAACCTACATATATAATTCAATAATACACTTTCAGGGAATACAATTTATTAAACATATATACTATGGGAACTAAAATATTTAAAAATGAGGAAAATATTTAATTGAGGAAAAATATTCGGCCTCGTGGCTATAAAATTTTATCACTGGAAGCTAAAATAAATAATTAAGTAAGTAAGCGTATATATTTCGGTAAATGGGAATCAATATGCAGACATAGAGTATTTGGTAGTGATAGATAAATAATTAATAGTAATAATATTATTGAGTGAATAATGTCATAAAAATATATATATATACAACGGAAAAAGGGTAATCAGTAAATGGGAGACAATATTCAGGTATGTAGTTAATGGTAAAATAATTGGTTATATAGTTAAGTATGATAGTATAGATAAACAGAACATACATATGTGGTGCAGACTGCATGGTGGTTATAATACAATTAGCTATCGTTAAGATAAAGTGACATTTGGATGAAGAAAGTTGATTGGCGCCTATTTGTTTTACAATAAGAAATCATGTATTTGTTCGACCTAGGCAGCTTGTTAGGGATTAATGAGTGTAAAGAATGGGATCCCGGGATACATTGCTTTCAGCATTGTGGAATAACCTTTTGGCCAAGCGATACCGCCGATGGTCAGCAGTTTTGAAAATGGGACATGTGTATTTTGATACTTGTGGATAAAATAATGACATATTGTTATGATTCTCTGCAGTTTTTCTTTCAGTATAGTTGGTATAGAGATGTAAAGGGGTGACGCATAATCGATGACGGAAAGAATGATACCATTAAAAATTTGTAATAAGAGAGATTCGTCGCTGTATTGTTTTAGGATGCGAAGAACATCCATACATGAAGCGTATTTTCTTATGGTGTCAACGTGGCAATCCCATTTAATATTAGATGTTATTACTTATCACATAGTCCTCGTGTAAAAAATTATCTCATATACCCAAAAATAATTAAATAAGAATAAAATTTATATTAGTAGCAGTTTTAGCCTGTAATTGTTATTTTTTACATTTGAGTTGTGTCCTTAATTTATTATTAATCGGAAAAATATTTAAAAAAATTTTATGCACATTAGAAATTTTTAAATAAATAATTAATTTTTTTATATAAACGATTAAATTGAAAATAATTTATCGTGATATTATTTGATATGAAAAACCCATGATAAATTTAGTCAAAAAGAAACCGAAAATGATAATGATGTATTGTATAATATATAAAATATTGATATGATATTCAGAGTAATGGAAAAAATAATTCTATGATCATAAAAGTAGAAAGTACAATATAGTTCTGAAAAAGTTAGTAGAAATAATAATAATTTAACTTAAAATTAATAATCTTTTAATTGTTAATTTAAAATATGGACTAAAAGCTAAATGTGTGTCACGAATAACATTTTTGAAGGAGCGCCAACACATTATACTGTTCGACGACGGATAGTCTGATTTTAGAAACATTAACAGGGAACATTAACAATCCAAAGGAAAGTAGTGGGGGTCCAGTGAATGCAAGTGGAAATCTCACACTGAACAAGATTTTAATTATTTCAATATAATAAACCCATAAGTGTTTAACAATATTGTATTAAATGTAAGTATAATCTTTTATGATATTACAAGTATTATATTTTTCAACATACGTATTGCATACGTATAGACATACAATAAATGAGACAAAATGTGCAAGTGAATTTATTATGAAGTGTTTCTTTTGCTAAGACCATAGACTAACAAAGGATAGACAAACCAACGTTATTTTATCTCAATCTGTAATCGATAACGCTATCTTATTAATATAAATTATTCGACTATAATTATGGATTATATTATTGAAATTAACGATCTATTTACAGGGTGTTCGTAAAGTAACAAAACACGAATGAAATTTCTATGAAATATTTAATAATGAATTTATTTATGAATAATTAATATAAATATTTATTTTTGAAATATATATAATGTTTTTATTACAATACTTTCA
The DNA here is from genome assembly GCA_034780395.1 of Vannuccia rotundouncinata. Taxonomy (NCBI): domain Eukaryota; kingdom Metazoa; phylum Platyhelminthes; order Proseriata; family Coelogynoporidae; genus Vannuccia; species Vannuccia rotundouncinata. Next base: position 18,029 of record JAUZNC010006718.1, on the reverse strand, counting down.
AAAAGAAATTATTTAAAATTATTTCAATAAATAAATCCGTGTCGCGTTACTTTACAAACACCCTTTATATTCCAAACATAATGCAGAAAATCAATAATTATTATCGATAAATCGATTGTTTGGCTATTTTTCCTGGATGTTTAAGGAAGTTCAATAGTTTTGTTAGTCTATGGCTAAAACATGATAATTTTGCTGTTAACTGTTATGACGTCTTTTATAAAAAAAGAAGAAGACACATTTTTTTTAAATTTAGTACTGTTCTGTTTCAACAATCCAATGGTCTATCATTTGCGGGGATGGGGACTTCATTTTGTGCTAGAAGAGGGAACACTCCGTTGGTGTTTTCAACTGGAGGTCTCGGAATAAATGCCTCTTCAGCTCCTCGTACATCAGGAGTTTCATGGTGGTCAGGCGGAGTTTCTTGAAGACTTGGAGGACATCTTGGAAGAACTAGATTGACATAAAAAGCAAAATTGGTAAATAATACAGTAAAACAGAAATACTGTTCAGTTATACAAATTGAATAAAAACTAATTTGAATTGAATGTTAATATTAATTTTAAAACATGTATAATGTGTTGTTTTAAATAAAAAACTAGTTAACTTACATACAAATAATAAAATCACTAAAGCGATCAATCCAACGACAGGAAAAACCCACAACCACATCAATTTGTATTTCTCCTCTGGTTTAGCGACAAGTTTTCCAGGTAGTGGCCAGGCTGAAAGGCAAAGTGAAAGTAATTTACATGTGACTTACAATTTTGTTTAACAGATTGCAGGTTAACTAAATAAACTTAACTTACAAGGACAATGGTCCACTTTCCCAGATTTCGCTATTTCGCATTCCTTCTTCTGACCAGGAAATGCTTTTGGGTCGCAAATATTTAAACACGAAAAATTTTCGTGGGTGTTTGGATTAAAAAAAAACTCGCCATCCTGAAAACAATTTAACAACATAACAACAACTATTTCATAATGAAAATTTATAATATTAATAATAACAAATATTAAAATTAACAGTTAAAAACTTCTATATTTAAAATGTTACTATATAAATAGAATAAAAATTCAATATACTAAATGATATGGACAGAATGAGTATGGATAGAATAAAATTGTAAAACGACAAGAGTGTATAAGCATAAACCAATCAGTTTCGGGCTCTGGTTACTGGCTTAGAAGTAATAAGCACATATCAATTTGTGAGAAATAAACAAATAGTTTTATTTTTTATTATACACATTATTGTATAGAGAATGTGTGCTTATTTTTCAAAAGCAGCTCTCATGGTCTATACAGTAAATAACAAATCTCTCTATCACAATTTCCTTAAAAATTATGAAACATTTTTAAACAATCAAACTACTACAAAAAATTAAATTGTACTATTATTCAAAAATTATTACAAATTACAATGTTAAAATCAAAAATATTCAGTTGATTTTGTTAAAATAACTTGTTTACAATTATTAACTGAATTTAAATAAAATTAAACAGTATGCATCTAATAATGTATTAGGTACATGATACATCTTATTGCATATTGAAAGAAACTATGTAGAATACAAAAGAGTTAATAAAAACATGCCATGTTTCATTCTAACTTGTAAGCTTTGTTCTAATTAAGTTGTCTGTAAAATATTTTTTATAATGCTTGCAATGCTTGCAAAGTAACTTGTAACATTGACATAAAAAAGAACAACCTATTTGTAATGAAATTTTATTATATTTATAAATCAACAAATTTCCATTTATGCAATATATAAAATTTTAAAAATTAGTAAAGAAATAATTTGTTACTTTTTTTGTTAAAAAACTGCCTAATACAAACTTCAGCATACCTAGACTGATTTTAAACTTATAAAATTTTGCCATAGATACCATTTAATATTTTGACTAATTTAAATTGCATCACACCTCAGCCTTAATTCAAGCTCATAGTTATTATAAAAATTAAGTTATAAAATATATTTTTTATACATTTCATCATTTTTGTACCTATTTTCATAATTAATGATTATGTTAATTCACATTACACACATTTTTTTGTTAATTAACACTCTTTTTTTTCAGTGTAATAATGGAAATGGGATTTAAATGAGAAAAACTATTTTAATACCAATCGGGGCATACACATATATAGTAAAAATAGTGTTGGTGTTATATTTTGTAAAAATTATGTTTTTATCATTTGATTATGAAAGATTTGACTGAAACATAAAAAATATTACAATTAAACACATTTTTAACTAAACAAAAAATTAACATATAAGTGCAGTTTGATTTTTTGCAGTTTCTGATAGATTTAGGTTTCAGCAATTAAAAAAAGGTGAGGTACAAATTTTCAAACCACTGAAACCCATTTTTATCAGCCCCAGACTGCTCTGCACCAAAATTAGATTTCATAATAATGATTTGACTATTTTGGTGTCTTATTGTAGGTTTTTAATACTGCTGAATTCATATCAGACTGAATCATATCAAAATTTTGAGTCTCAAGATACTTGATGGGTGTTTAGGCACACCAGATGGCATTAGGACCAATAAAAACTGAATAAATTTTTGTTAACTAAATTGTTATTTTGAAGATTTTATATGAAGCTAGTTATTTTCTCACTTGAAATAATTAAATTAGTAATTTTGTTAATGTCTTCACTAGTTCCAGTACTCACTATCTGAGACCACCCAAGCAGATGTTATCTAACATTCATTATCTAACCATTAAATCATTTGTAAGGGCAATCTAAATTTTTGAACTATTTAAACCAGGCAAAAATTGTTAACAAGCTAGTTTATTTACATTGTTTATCTACATGTATATAAGTATTCTTAAAAACTATTTATCAAAATGTGATTATGGGAACATTGTCAACATATAAATACCCTATCTAATCAAGAAAAACTTCAAATCCCACATAACTGCTTTATGATGATTTTTGGATTCATATAATATATTACCAAACATGTATATAAAGTATCTAAATACATCCTTATTTTTTTGACAAAATGATCATGTAATAATCTCACACACATTTTTTTCTAAAAATTGAACATGTTAAAAAATAATGTTTTTAATGAATATCTCAAAAAGGAACCACCTGAGACCATATAACTGTATTACCAACAGATAAAAAAACTGACAATACTCTATCAGAGAGAGTAGGGGAATGTATAGAAAATGTTCATAAATCACTTGAAAGTCAAAAAGTGCTATGTTGGCACTAAATTAACAACTGAGTCCAAATCTGGATGCAAGCTGGTAACCCTGCTCATTTTGCACAAGTTGTTGTTAAATATTTCAATACTTAGTTTCCCCAGCATTGGGTAGGATGCAGAGGAAATCTCATGTTTCTTTTTGTGGGGAATATCATATGTCAAAGAGCTTGTGTACAAAGAGCCTTTCCAAACTGCTGAACAGCTTCAATATCAAATCACCAAGGTACTGACATTTGTTCATCAATTGCTGTGTCAAAAGGTTTGCTGATAAGGTGTTTATAAGAGGGTATATTTATGTCTTCAAGAAAATGGTGCTCACATTAAAAATAAAATTTTAATTTAAAAACAAACTTTTGTACCCCTTGTTTATACAGTGTATTAAAAATGTTCAAAAATGCATGTTTTAATATAAATATTTTTATCTGTGGTTGGTAGGGTTTGTTCAGGGACACCCAATATACATACAATAGAATTCCTCTTTTAAATATATGGTATACCAATTCTGCACATATAAAAATATCAATCTAGATGAATATAGGATGATACAATAGGCAATAATTGTCATTGAAAAAATTGCTGCCTGCTAAGTAGTAAAATAGTTATTTTGATTAAATTATTACCCTAAAAATAGTAAATACAACTTTTTTTATTTTATAAGAATTATTGAAAAGTCCAGACAATGACTGATCTACAGTATTTGGATATTCTTAAGACTGAGGATATGTATGTTGTGTACAGTAAGTGAATTTGTCCAGTTTGCAAATGGGATGATAAAATGCAACAAAAAAAACATAATTAGGTATAACCAGGCTGTAGCAACTGGGGGGGGGGGTGCAGTGGGGTTATGCCCCCCCCCCTTTACTTTTTAGATAAAACAAAATGTGCCCTTTTCACAAATAAGTATGAAACATATACATGTAACCTTTCTTTGATGTCCCTGACAGTTGTGGGTGAGCACTGTATCTAAATCTATGCCTATTATAAATATAATTTGATTGATAGCCTGTTTCACATGCAAGCACACAATGCTCATAGGCAGGCATATAGAAACATTGAAAACCTCCTACTACATTTGCAATGATGACTTCATGGAAGAATGCATTGTGGCAGTATATGAAGATCTTGATTAAAATATTCTTCCAACTCAGTTAAAGGTAGTCTTCCATGGTCCCCTCTATTGCAGCAACAATTAATGATCTTCTTCACTTCCTTCAACAGCTTTCCAAACAAGAACGTTCTTTATTGTCTGATGTCAATGTACTCTGTAAGCTCCTTCTTGTTTTACCAGGAACAAATGCTGTTTTGGAACATTCTTTTTTATCAATGTGAAGAGTAAAAACGTATTTGCACAACACAACAGGACAGGAGCGTTTGAACCACCTTATGTTGGTACATGTACATCACAAAAAGACTGACTCTCTTGATCTTACCAAGGTAGCCAATGAGTTTGTGTCATAGAGATTGTTGTTTCTCTTTCTTTGGAAAATTCTAGCAGTTCAAAATATTCATAGCTTTTGACATTGATTTTTCTTCTAGTTCTTTTAAAATGGGCACATACTATTTGCCATTTTATATGCCTGTTTATTAAACTGTGGCATACCTATGATAGATGTACTGTATACAGCATACCAACCCATGGCAATGTCTGTAACAGAACAAAACATGTACATAATTACTACTCGGTCATGTATTGTTTTAATATATTTGTACAATGTCTGCCTTTATATAAAAATTAAAATATAGCCAGGGCTCATAATTTTCGCTCAGAAAAAACCAGAAACTTGTTTATTATAGTTTTGTGCAAGTTTTTTGACCAGTATTTATAGGCTACTATTGTTTATAACAAAATTTATGTGTACATTTAATTCATTATACATGACATTTTTTCTGTATCTGTATTTGACATTACATATGGGTCATTCCAGGTTAACAATCATTTCATTTTAACATGAATTAGTAAATTTTAATCAATCTGATTAGTAAATAAGTTGTCATATATTCCATTCAGATAGACCAATTTATAGGAAACATTTCCAAAATGAAATACTTGCACAATAATTACTCTGATGTAAAGATGTTAATTTAAACTATATGATGTTAAATACAGGTAACAGTCGTTTCAAATTGTGGACAAAACGATATTATTTAAGTGGTAGATAATGTCCTGTTCTGAAAACAGTATTGTATGTTTGATAGAATATACTATCTGCACATATATCGGTATTTTTGTTACAAATCATTTTTTATATATTTTGCATTCTTCTCTATAAAAACTAATATTGAATTGGTAATGGTCATTTCAAAAAATGAATTAATGATTGTTTAATATTGTTTATACTGCTTTATAGTATTACTTATCATATATTAACTAATGCTATACATTTTAGATGATATCTGTAAACTATAACCAAATAACAATTTTCAATTGAAAAAGATTGCAAATCAAAATTAATGAAATAGACACTTCATTGTGTATTTAAAAATATAATGAATGACATTTAGAATATAACATTTCTTATTGAGAGGCATATACTTAACACAAATAAGAATAAAAAATATTACTATTCAATGCTAGAAAAAATTCAAAATATAAAAAATAAACCAATTAGTAAAGTAATGGTCATTTCATGAATGTAACAGTCATTTCAACTTATAATATAATTAATTTACAGGTAAATAATAAAAACCAGAAGTGTATAACGTATTCCAAAATGTTAATTAACAGTATTATAAAATATGAAATATACAGTTCATGATGAAACTTTATCTATACTATAGTAGCAAATGCACTATTTAACTTAATGAGCGAGTAACCAAATTACCATTTTTGAGATTTATGTAATGCAACTTAGAAACATTTTGGACTGCTGGTGCTGTAGCAATTTTAGCAATGAATCCTGGTATTTCATATTCATCTCCATTGATAAACACAACACCTGGCATTTCCTTTTGGGCAATGGAAGCAAACGTGGCTGAGTTAGAAACTTGTCCAGGCTGGCGAAGTACAGCCTTTCTTGCAGCACATTTAGCAGAACTTCCAATTCCACCTAGTGGTCCCTTTCCATGAGCTGTTGCAAAATATTGCCATTCAATGCTCTGAAGTTTGTATCGCTCTGTAAGGCCTGTTAGACTCTCCACAATAAATCTATTTTTAAATTGGCTGCTTGGGCCATCAGACAAAATTTTGAGTTGTTTTCCCTGTTTGAGTGTCCAAAACACAACACAGGTAATGTAATGCTGTTGATTTGTCATGCTTGGTGTTATCGGACAAAACAACAAAAGATGCTGGATTAGTGGCTTTGGTCCAGACACAAACACAAAATAGAGTAATTTGTTTCTGCCCCCAAAGGCACTTTGGATTTCTTTCTGTTCAATACATGAATAATTCTGTGAGAAATCTACCTGTATCACAATAGTTTCTTCAGTTGCAGACAGTTTGTCCTGTTCATAAGCTGCATGTTGATGTTGCTTTGTTTTATGATGTTTGACAAAACAAGGAAGAATAACTTTTAACGATTTGATTGCCTTGGCCAGTGTCATTTCAATTTGTACACAATGGAAAATTTTTATATCTGCTGATCATTCCCACATGAAGAATTCAATTGTTGTATCTCCAATATTTTCAAAGTAAACATCCAAATGGTTGTAGTTGGTGCATATGTCACAACCTATAGCGGAAGTACAATTTGGACATTTGGCTACATTGGCAACCCAATCCTTTGTATAATTTGGAATAGCAGAATTTTTGGACAATGATTTCAGAAGTTGAAAAAAAATTTCATGACACAAACAGAGACAGACATCTTGTGGTTTGTCACTTGACAGAATTACTTCAATTTTACTTCATTATTGTTGTTTGATAGGTTTGCCTTCTTCTTATTTCTACATTTTAACACTCTGAGGTACATCTGAGCTCTCATTGTTGCTGTACTATCTGCTGATTTAATTGCTCTGCAATTACGACTTCTTTCCTTTTCCTTGAATGTTGGATCTTGAGCCTTCCTCATTCTGAAATCTTTCTGAATTTCCGCTATTAACTTTTACTAGTTTGTGGAGCCATTTATACACTGTTTAAAAAAGAATGAGAAAATTGATTTGTAAAATCATACGTAAAATGTGTAAACTTATTTTTGTTGGATATTTCATATTTAATGAGACCATATAGATAGTTTAAATGTTGATCAACAAAGTTGAAACAACTGTTACCTATGGAACTATACTGATAACATTATTTTAATACAGTTTGCATTATTAAACATGAACTTAAGTGTAAGTCAGTTGATTTTTAGAAAAATTATATTAATACAAATATAATATATATGTTAATATTGATAATACAAGGTAATGGTCGTTTCACTATTTTTAACATATAGTATCATGAAAATAATGCCAATAATCATTTTGTTGTTCAATATTTGTATAGTTTATGTAATAGCTAATAATAGCTAATAAATTATATTAATACAAATATAATATATATGTTAATATTGATAATACAAGGTAATGGTCGTTTCACTATTTTTAACATATAGTATCATGAAAATAATGCCAATAATCATTTTGTTGTTCAATATTTGCATAGTTTATGTAATAGCTTTAGGTTAGATACATACTCCTATACTTTAAATTGGTGTTATGCTCAATTAATAATACATTACATAATAGTGACAGAATGATTAAAATGACAGTTACCACATAATGTCTATATAAAGTATGATATGGTGTCAAAGTTTTCAATCATATATCATACTAAACACACTAATGTAATTAATCAATAATTTTATATAATTCATATTTCTATTTTCTCACAATATAAACAAATTCCCAATGTAGGTAACAGTCATTTCAAGAAAACCACATACATTAAATTAAATATATTATGGTTAAATATGATAACCTCTTAATTTTAATCAATTACAATCAATATATATATAATATTAAATTATATAAAATATTATATATTTCAACTTACATGTAATTGTGTCAATAATCCACTTTTAAACCACAACAAATTTCTCAATTAATTAAACAATTAAACTTTAAAATCAAAACACAAATTTATTATATTTTAGTATGTCTACCCTATAAATTACTTTTTATATATACAGTTCAACAGTTTCTTAACCAAATTTTTAAAATTTAAAATTTGAAATATAATATTTAATTTTTACCTATGCTGCTATGATTTCTGTTAAATGACCCATATGTACATAATTACAATGTTAATAAATAAGTGTTTTGCTGCTAATGGAATTTTTCAGTTTTATAAAATGAAATTTTTGGAAAAATGTGCCTTTTTTATAAAAACTGCCCCCTTCCCCCTCACTTTAAAAAGGAATGCTACAGCCCTGATAATATATGCCAACAAATTATTATTTTTCTAAATATAATTATTTATTAAAATATTAAATTAATTCATATATTAATAGCAATTTTATGTCAACCTATTGTTTATTCAGATGAAATTATTGTTTGAACAACAATTAATCCTGATTTTTTTAAATATACATCTGTTGTAACTGTATCCTAAATTTTCTTAAAATACAGCTGTCATATCCATATAAATTTTATCTTTTTAAATTAACCACTTATAGGGCTTAGAGCCTGGCCTTAGAGAATATTGTTACTATAGTTATTATTAAATTTGATTATCAATATTAAAAAAAGGTATACTTTTTTATATTTATAATCAATTTTAAAAATAATTTACATTTTTAGTTGTTTTTGAAGGAAAACAATGAAAAAAATTCATTGGCCACAAAATCAAAAGACAAAAAAATATTAGCTTAGTCATCCTTGGTAGCTTTCCAAATATTTACATAAAGCGCTTTATATGTTTATTTATATATATATAAACCAGTGACTAAGTTATATATTATTTATCTAGACCGGCAAACCATTGCAAACCATAGAGTAAGATCGAGACGATCTCTGTATATGTTTAAAATACAGTGGATAAGTATATTTTTGCTACATTTCCATACATATCCACATTTTGATATGAATGGATATGTATAGATATATGTAATATGGATATGTATGGATATGTGTGGATATGTATGGATATGCTTGGATATGTAGCAAAAAATATACTTATTAACATATTTTATACATATACACAGATGGTCTCAATGGTCCACCATAGCAAACTGACCAATAATTAATAGTAATAAACGTCCGCGGAGAAATATATCTATATCGATAATTAATATGAAATTCATGGGATATATTAATGCATTTCAATTATATACGTATATAATTTATTTTTAAAAATGGATTTCAATCAATATAATATTATGATCAAAAGCCTATTAAAATATATAAAATTGATTGAGTTCCCTCTTTAAAACGAAACTGAAGAAAAACTCATCGTAGTAATTATAAGTAGTTATATTTAAACGATGATAAAGGAATCTGTAAGTGACAGATAAATAATAACAAATTAATATTAATACGTAGAATAATAAACATTAGATATAATATATATAAATAAAAACACTCTCTGTGATAAAAGTAATCGTATACAGATCTATAATTTTTCTAATGAGTATATAGAATATTCAACTATACAGACAATAACGATAATTATATAGGTGGGCAGCTATATAGTGGCTGGCCTTATGGCCAACTATACTTACGTGGCCAGCCTATAGACCCCCTGGTGGCCCACTTATGAACCCCAACAGTTTTTTACGCCGGGTGGTTACTAAGCTGCTGCGATAGCCACTACAAATAATTACCGCATTAACTTTGATAAAATTGCTAACTTTCCGAGAAAAACAGAATGCTGCTCGCAATACCCTAATTCGAAAAGTATGGGAACAGGAAGCCATAAATCTCAGCTTTTTCTAAAAGTTAATGAGGCCCTTTCTACTCGCTCATCTACTAGTGGAGAGCTCTCTATCCCACCAGCCTATCGCCTGGAGTTCGGACAAATGGCATTACGACAGTATACTGGGTTTTTCAAATTATGAATGGCTATATCTTCGAAAATAAAACATTAAATATTTGATGTTTATTTTCTTCTTTTTGTAACTTTTTGTATATCATTGTAATATTGTACATAATTTTATACTAAAAAAAAATAAAATAAGTTAAAATACAATTTATAAATTAGCTATTTAACAAATATTTACAAATTTCGACGATTTTATAGGTTAAGTATATATCCTTAAAGATATGTCATGTGGCCATACAGTGATTTAATGTATAGTATGTAAACATTATGACAATGGCCATAGTGGTAGAGCAATTCAACATTAATGGACTTTTTTTAAATTTATTTAGCTCAAAAATATTTAATATACAGACTAATAAAAAACCGTTTTGAACTATTAGGAAGGTAAAGTCATCCATAGCAATAATTTCCTGGCTTTATATATTAATGGAGTTATAACCACCACGCATAGGACACATAGTCATACTAACAGATATAAATTGCTAAAAAAGGAGTATTGTTCCCAAAGATATTAGATATCTTTGATTGTTCCACACCAAATTGTTTTTTCACCGAATTTATACCTCTACTGACGATACTCATGACAACTAATACTTTCAATTGGTTTGCATTTGAATTATATTATACAAAATTAAAATAAAGTTGTCACATCAATCTTAAATAACTCTAAATATGAAATAAGAAAAAAATATGAACTTCAAAGATAATAATAGAGATTTATTTTGAAGATAACAATAACTAAAATTCGTCCTCAATAATCTGGTCCTGGTAAAATTATAAAAAATTCCTAAATTCTATTATGAACTTCACAACAAAATCACAGACAAGCGCCGCGACCATAGAAAATAATGACCAATAAATCCTTTGAATTATTCAGACCAATCTCATAAATATTAACACATAATATAATAAAACAAAGAATTATATAATTTTAATAGAGAATTATAAGGGAACACCTCAATTAGTTATGGTAATAATACACGATTTGCGTCATTAAAAGTAAAATAAAAATGAAAAAAATAATAATAATAGTGGAGTTTTGGAAAGAACGTTAACAATAGGGAGTGGATATGTACACAAATCTGAAGAATTACAATATGAAAATGCACAAATAGGAAATAGAATTTAAGAGAATTGTCAGCATAATTCCTAGGGAAATATATACAGAAGTATTCAAGAGTCAAGTAATTGATTATATACAATCTGAACAGTTTTATTCTCTGAGATATTGGCGGAAATGCATGACGTCACTTGTAGTAATGTGAAATATATAATTATTATATTCACAACTAAACGATTAGAAATATCCTCTTCTTTTCGAGGGCCATCAAAATCATTGAATAACCATTAGACAAGCAAATACTGAGAATACACGATCACTCAGACTTCTTTAATGAACAAAATTTAATTTGGTTTATAAAGTGATAAAATGAATGAATTAATTTAGATGATAAATACTTTCCAAATATTTAGAAAATAGAGTAATATATTTCAGACTCTATAGGGGTTCGCTGCTTTATAAACAAACTACGGTCATTTTTGTCAATGTGCAATGCAATATATACAAGAATAATATGACACAGAAATCCGGCAGCTGTAGTATGTCACCCCAAAACTATATGTTCGAACTGTGTGGATGGGCACAATCCTGTAGTATGGGCTTGCTAACCAATGTAGCTTGCTAACCAAAAGAGGAAACAATTGACATCGTCTGTTGAGAGAGAGAGCTCACTCACTCTTCATCTCCTTGCCGACCTAGATGACTGTCCTCTGCTGCTCCAGAACTGTTGACCGGGGGGGTGGATGGGAGCTGCAGGCGGCACCACTTGATCTGACTCTGGTTCCTCTCTCTCAGCGGAAGGGCCCCCAGGTGCCCCTGTACCCGGGCCACTCCCCTGCATTGTGCCACTGTTGTGCTTCCGGAGGGCAATCTCCATGAGTTCAGCGTCAGTGACACCGCGTGTTGTCACAGAGATGAGGAAGAGCATCTCTTCGTGAATCTTAGATTCTGGAAACTCAACCTGAAAGCAGAAACGACAAAAATTAACAATCTAGACCGAAAAATCTGAATTATAATAATGCAAGTTCAGAAATGCCCTCTTTGTTTACGTATATAAATTTTAAACCAGAAGAATGATGACACTAAAAATCTATTTTTAGTAACATATTTATTATACTACTATTTATAGATAAATGACCCATTAGGAGAATATACAATACTGTTAAGTTATGTCAATATTATTTATTATTAAACAGAATAAAACAGAAAATTTAATACAAAAATAATATTATAGCACATGTTAAAACTAAACACACTTTTTGGGTAGTAGAAGAAGACAACAACGAATGTAAAATCCCTGCTGATAAATTTTCTTACCAACCTTAATAAGCCTCTTCTCAGAGGAGTAATGGATAGCGATACAGTCGATGGACTTGAGTTTGTAAGCCCGATAGTAGTAGCTCCACTCACAGATCTCATTCTGCTCACTCTTATCGCGAACATCCTTCATAAAAACCACCGTGTCGGCGAACATCAGAGCATACTTCTCTAGACACTCGATGTTTCGAAGAAGATTGTCGTGTGAGTTACTATAGTAATATTAGATAGCCATGCCAACGAAATATGTTATGAGTTACAAACATGGAACAATATAATCCGAACATAAATTAATATCTCACTGATTTGATATACAGGGTGAGCCAAAAGTAACCAAATAATTTCCTAAATGTATAACTTTTAAGAGCATAAAAAAGAACAAAAAATAGAATTACTGATGGTTCAGGTCTCTTTGAATTTATTGACTAACTAGGTGATGCTTTGACCTTGGAATCAATTAATATATTAATTTTGTTTGCTAAACGGTATCCTGCTTCAGATTTTCTTAAGATTGGAAGTAATGTTTCAATGTCCCTATTCTCTTCTCCGGAGACAAAAATCCTGCTGCTGTAAACTGAATTAACAAAATTATGAACTACAAAATAAGATGTAGATAAATTTTAATTGGCTGTTCTTTTTCTGATATAGACATATCTTGTGTTTTTATTGCTTGAATTAAATACCTTGTGTATCATTCACGATTTAAAAGGACAACATTTAGAAAATCTGGCGGAACTAGTAGCTCAACCTGTATATAAACTAAAAAGGATGAAATTTGACAATAGACATCAATTTTAGATATTTGGTAATTGGTTAAACAAATTAAAACAGATTCTCCATTTGCATCATTGATAAAATTGTAAAATAATGTAATTACACGTCTATGGAGTGGATCTCCGGATATTTGTAAAATAAATTTCAAGTTTACTGCAACACAGCCTTTTTGTTCATTTATAATTTTATTAAATTACTAATCAACAAAGGATATTTTGGAATACAGGTTTTATTGAGAATTTCAGAGAAAACTTGGAACACACCTTGTATAACTGAAGACATTGTTGTATCGGTTCATTGTCAACTTCACAATTGGCTGAAAATATACACAGAGAAACATATAGTTAATCCAGTGACAGAATTTGGTGTCGTACTTCTCTTCTAACTACTCAGCATTATTCAAGACTTTTTGATGCTGGGAAAATAGCTCAAAAATATCTTTCTATTAATCTAATAAAAAAAGTGCTAAAAATTAAACACTCAGGGAACAAAAACCTTTTTCGTTGAAGAGAGAATGGCCTTCTCCATTTTTGGACACTTGACAATGACGATTGCGGATTTGTGCTTGGGTTCATCCTCCACTGGCAACTTGGCCAACTCATGTTCCACTGCAGTCTTCAAATCTTCTAGACAATAGAACCTGGACTCTTGGAGAACTTCGAAAAGCTCTCTTCGAGTTTCAGGGAGTGGAACTGTCCCATCCCTGAGGAAGTTCAATATGAGATTGAAGTGCTTACCACATCGGTCAATGAGTACCCATCCTGCAACAAGAGAGAAAATAAATGTTCAATAGATAAAAAAGGTTCAAATAAAAACACAAAAATTGCAGAAATATGTAAATGCTTATTTAATCATCAAATTCATATTATATATATGTAGCATAAAATAAATGTACACAAAATAAAATTATACAATACAAAATACCAAAAAAAAGTAAAATATGTTTAAAATTTAATTTTGGTTGTATTGTAGTTATTATTAGTAGTTAATTTCATCACAGTGTTATTATTTTGTTATATATAATTATTTTGTTATTATATAATAAATTTTGTACTGTAAATATTTTATTAAGTGCCTCTCTGAAACACTTTGTCACATATTACATACAGTCAAAGCCGAATGTCAGATAAAAAATGTTGTTTTCCAATGTTTAATGTGTAAATAAAAATATTTAACAAAATTTTAATGAGCGAATGTTAAATAATAAGAATTCATAGTAATATATATGATTCAAATTTGAAGATATAACATACAAACCAGGCTTTGTTTATGGGACTGTAATGTTTTCTAGCAACCAAAATATCAGTTAAATGACCATTAAAGGTAATGAAATCAATTATTATTAAAAGATTGAATGTTTTTAAGTAACATTATATATACAAAATAACAATAGCTTTTAAAAATTATCTGATATAGATAATTTATTCTAAATACACATATATGCAAAATATATAGATTAGTGTATCAATACAAATATATCCAGTTCCTATGCAATTTTCAAAAAAAATCATCTGACTTTTCCACATTTTCCAGATGTTTTCAAAAAAATGTCAGACCTTATTATGGATTTTTTAATAAGGTAAATAATATTCAAAAAATATCAAAAGCTTTTATTTATGAAAGGCTTTGTAAATGCCAAGATATAAAATATTTTTTTTTTAATAAATTAATATATGTAGTTATAAATAGTCAGAAAAAAGGTTTAAACTCTATTTATTTATAAATTATATATAATTATAAAGCAAAATATTTTTAAATAAAATTTTAATTAAAAAAAAATAGATAATAAGTTATTACCTCAATATGTAAAACAGTAAAAAATATGTAACACAGTGAAACAAAATTCCCTGACTTTTCCACAAACTTCAAAAATTTCCATGACTTTTTTGTTAATGTTTTCCAGAAGCATAGGAACAATGAATATAATATTATCAATATAGTTATATTACAGTTAGCAAAAATTGTTTTAAAAGCTTAGCCACAATAATGAGCACATAATGTAACTTCATGTAAATATATATTAATATACTTTAATTTATGTATGGTACCATATAAAATTCTCATAATATATCAAATAATGAAAAAAGACCTTTTTGTTTACTATTTTACTATTTAATTGTAATCTTATTGGATTTGAATAAAATATGATTGTGTCAATACAAGTCCACTTGTAATGTAAATTGTAATGCAATTATAGCTAAATATTAACTTATTAAATCATTTTGTCATGTTTCTTCAAATCAATGAATATACACTATGTTTTCATTTCATACTTTTTATATGTGTTAAAACCAAATGAAATAAAGTCCTAATTAATGTATTTTATATTTGTATAAACTGGTGATGACAAATTAAATGAAATAATACACTAATTGATTCAATTATGGATATTTTTTATTTAAATGGATAATATTGTTATACTAACACAGTTATCACTTTTTGAAAGAATCAAATTCCCATTTTATAAATATAGGTGTTTAAAAAAAAATTTCTAGGGAATACTAGTCAAAAATGTAAACTTTTTAATATTATTACAAAAAATTATATATATGTCAAATTTAAATAAACAAATAAATACTGCTATTTTAAAAAAGGTAAATGTCCACAGTTAATACATGCGATTTTCACTGATTTAATAATATTTTTACAACTATGTTCAATTGGGATACAACAAAAAAACCTAGGTAAAATCACAAAAACCTAGGTAAATTCCCATTTTCCCAAGAGGTAAGAACCCTGTACTAAGTTAGTATAACTGAAAATTAGTTTATTAGTGTTAACCTTTTAATTTTGTAACTGTGTAATTTGTACATAATATACACATAGGATAAGAAAACCTCTATATTTTTTGATTAAAAAAATAGTCATTTTAAAAGTCATGTAGATAAGATGAGACCTCATGATATTACAAAAAAAAACAATTTATATCAATTAATGGATAATAATGTTAATCATAAACACCACACCTACTCAATTAAATGTATGTGTTAACTTTGGTGGTCTAATTAAATAAGATTACCAAGACTATTCCATTACATATATCACTACCTATTTTATGGTTGATATAATGTTGTTACTTGGTTTAATATTTTATATTAATAAATTTATAATAAAACAATACAATTAAAAGTTTTAAAAGATGTTTTGAAAATTAAAACTACTTATAAAATATTTATCTAAATTAATTATCTAATTATTGAATCTTACTAGTTTAGAGGCATATTATTTAGAAATTTTAAGGAAGTTATAATTAGCTAAACTATTCTTTTTATTTATGCTAAAATTTCATATTGAGTGATAATTAAGAGCATGAGCAAAAACATGGTATACAAGTTGATCTATATAGCAAGTAACAAATTAGAAATTTTATATTATCCAGATTGTAATTTTAAGGGAAATAAATTTAAAGTTTTTTTTAGCTTGAATGCATATTTAAATTGGTGGAAATATTGAAATATTAGGTAAATAACATAATTTGTAGTACTGTCTACTCCATCTAATTAGAATCTGGCCAATTGGAACTACTGTATAATCAGAACACAAATCAATTTCTGATTATTCTGCCTATTGAAACAATGTTTAAAAAAATGTCCATATACCTGCAATGTATTTCACATTGGCTAATCAAAACAGCTCATCTATACTATTATGTATAGTATATGAGGGCCTTCATTTGGGGATATTAAATAAATCCAAGGACATAATTTTCTGTAATCTAAACCTACCTAAACCATGCCACTTATTGACATGTATAGGGTGAGACTATTATAAATATGCTTTTTAATTTTGCATCACCTATTCAAATAATGGGGACTGCATGACATTATTGTGTGTATAATAATTCAAATCACCATCACATGGGAGTGTCATTTTATAATTAATGAGACTTTTAAATACTTGCCTCATAAAATATTATTAAGGTTTAAACACAATTGTCTATAGTTGAATCTATTTAATCCCTTATAATTAATGTATGCATATTATTTTAATTTTTTAATCTTATTTAACAAACATGTAGTTTGTTACAAAATATAGCAGGGACCTCAGAACCACAGGCTTGGGGGGCTCAAGCCCTTTTATTTTTTTTGAGTTGCACCCTATTAACTGTGCCTCTAAAAAAATAAAGAGCCCTTTTTATAGTTACATTTTTAAAAAGTTTGTTTGTATTAATTTATACTTCAACAATTAGCATACTTTTTTATGTAGCTTTAAAGAAATATTTATAGGTAATTTTTTTACAGTAATATGTATCTATAACCTAAACTATTTTTTACTATTTTATTTGTTTTTACTATAGTATATATAACTATAAGTCAGCCTCTGGTATTGAATTCCCATTTGTATAGAATTTATTATAATTTATTAGAATTTATTAGAACCTTTATATTATCAGGCATGATTTTGGAGGTATTTAAAAAATATGGAAATTATTTTAGTGGGGGTTAGGGGGGCGAAGCCCCCTGATTTTTTTTGCAATATCAATGAGAAAATATTGAAATATGTACAATCTTGTGAAATTATTGCAGGTGACAACAACCATATTTTAGCAAACCAATAATGCTTATATAAACAAGTTAGTGAACAACAAAAATATATCACTATACAACATGTGTTTGTATAAAGAAATACAAAAGGAGTACTGTAAAAGTTAAATCATAGAATAAGGTAAAAATTAAAATAAATTTATAATTATACAAGCTA
>JAUZNC010006707.1:0-34371 GCA_034780395.1 Vannuccia rotundouncinata | reverse complement strand
AAATTGCTTATAGCATTTAACTTTTTTGTATATATTTACTTATAACTTTACATTTATTGTCCTTATATACTCCCTTTCTCTACCAATCTTCATGTACCTACTTTTAGCGCCTTGAGAAGCTTCATGCTTTAAAGCGCTTTATAAATATAGTCTTATTATTATTATTATTATTATAAAACTTGGAAAGGTTTTACGATATTATCAGGATGTAGATTAGATTTTAAATTAGATTTTAAATTAGATTTCTCTTTAAAAAATATGGTCGAAGAAGACAACTTGTGATGTATTAGTATTTTTCTTATCAAATTTAATTCGTATTATTGTTTATTATTAGCGGTCAATTGTATACACAGACTTTTTAATTTACTTTTAGATATTTTTAATAATATTTGCTAATAATAATTTTAATATTTTTAATAATATTTGTAAACATTTTAGTTTCTATAATTTTATTCATCTTATCGCGGATTTATTCAAATATTTGAAGTTCCATTCTTTAATTAATCAGGTACAAACAATATTTATGTTTCAAATAATTATGGTAAAATATTAAAATAGACTCAACTAATCGAAAATAAGAACCATTTTCTGCAACGAATTTGTCTAGCAATCCAACACAACTGGAACCTACCCCTATCGCACGAGATTTTGTTTCTTTCCTTTTCGGCAGCTAACTTCTTTTCCAGAAGGTATTTTTTGTACTCGCTGTTGAGAATATCGGACGACGGAAGATTGAGCACAGCTTTCTCAGAGACGTCTGATTTCCGGCTCTTCGCTGCTCCTCCGTACCGCTCCTCGGCCTGGATGGAGCTGGTCCGGTTGTTGAGTGCCTGGGGAAAAGGCTGGCCCTGCTCTACTTTCTGCAGAAGAAAATGATAAAAGCCGAGCTCTGGTCATTTTAGACTATTTGAGAGAACTTTGGAAAACTGATAAAGAAGTTTTGGGATCACATTAATGTTTGTGAAACTTAATTGTGCTAGAAATGTCATAACTATAGAGGGATCCGTAATATATGTCTTTTTATTTTTTCCTATTTTACCTTCAAAAAGATATAGTTTTAAAAGAGATCTCTATGTAATCTATGACTATATGACAAATGGATTACAATTCAAATAATAAAATCGACATTATTTACGGATCATTCTATACTAGAACCATTGTTAACGAAACAAATTTTTATAAAAGACATAAATGAAAACTGAATCAATTCTCTATATTACAGGCAAATCTGGAAATATCAGAAGAGTCCCAAAAATCAAGCATCAAAGTTATATATCAGTTTATCAATGCACATAATTTCATTGGTTGATTTTCTAATCAGACTTTAGCCCACACTGGACACATGATACGAAAGTACAAGATGATCCAGTGTGGTTAGAGTCTTACAAGAATATCTATACTTATTCGTCAATACAATACTAACTACCTATACTTATATACAGGGTGGCACAGAAGTCGTGCCCCATAGGGATATATACAAAATCTGCTATTATAATATTTTGGATTATAACCTGTTTTTGTTTTACACATTGTGCATCATTGTAATGGGTGAAACATTAACACAGGAAGAAAGAGTGAATTTAATTTTCATGTTTGGACGATCGTAGAAGAATTTAACCAACATCATCCAGATAGACGTCCAATTAATCAGCGTACTGTGGGGAGGTTAGTCAAACGTTTTTTCAAGAAAGTGGAAGTGCCCAAATGTAAATGTGTGTGGAGAAACATATCTTCAAATGCTTCAGAGATTTTTATGGTACCTATGCTGGATGACCTTCCACTGGACAGAGCGCCAGCCCACTTTTCAACCATCGTGCAGGATTTTCTGAATCGTGAATTCAAGAATAAGTGGATTGGTCGACGCTGTGCAGTCGAATGGCCACCTCGGTCACCGGATTTATCTCTGCTTGATTTAGTTTTGTGGGGAAATCTCAAATCCGTTGTGTATTGCCAAAATCCAAGAATATCGACGAACTTAAAAACAAAATCCGATTAGAGTGTGGCAATATCAGTGCCAACATGCTTAACCGTGTTGGAACATCCATCAAACGTGTACAAAAGAGCATTGATGTTAATTGTGAACAATTCGAACATCTACTTTCATAAACATGAAAGGTAAATGCAACATTTTTCTTATAATAGCAGATTTTGTATATATCCCTATTGGGCGCGACTTCTGCGCAACCCTTTACAATAAAGTAATAAAAATCTATAACAATAACATTGTTAACTTCATCCTTTTACTGTTTATATATACTGTAAAGGTTACAATATATGCTAGGATAATCTGTTTAATGGGATAATTATATTCCACATATTCTACTGAAAATCTACATATCTCGATCTAATATTATATGCGGATTTGACAGTATTTAAGGAGACAGTTCATCAGATCTAATTGTTCGTTCAGTTATTACCACAGACATTGCCCTATAACTACAATATAACTATAACTTTTACACTATAATATCAATGAACTACAGATATATAATGTCTATAGTTATTATATATAAGTCCCATGATTCTATATATATAAAATATTCATATTTTTGTTAGCTTATTAATGAGATGTACAAACATATACAAATGTCTGTGGATAATATGAATATACCGTTTAGACAACCAAAGTAAAAATTAAATCATTCAATGGCGATTGAAAAATTGATGAAGCTTGAACAGCAATGTAATTTCAATATAGAAATAAAGCCAATATTTAGATTAAAAATGTTGATTATATACACCCATTTAACTCATTTCATTTTTATTTCATTTAGTCTATTACCTTTAAAAAAATGCAAAAATGTCTATTTCTGACTTTTCAGGATTAGATATAAGTTTACTTTGGTATCAATCAAAGACGACATTGTGCACAAATAACGTAATAGCTATAATTCAATCCCGGTCAATTATCACGTGGTGTGGATGGAATTCATGCATTATATAATAATTTCGTGTGTTACAAACATAGAGGATGTTTTACCCCTATTATGAGACTCTATTTTCCAATATACCATTTTTTTCTCATACGAAAATTAACGAATGCGTTTTGGTAAACACCTTGAAACTTTGGTATACGATTTGAGAATCAAACTGTAATAGAAACGTCTCAAGCTGATCGTTCAAAATCGAAATTAAAAAATTCATCTAGATCGTCAGTTGTTAACAGTTGTTCCAATGACCACGATCAGCATATACTTCAATTTCACTAACGCTTCCATATTATCATTTTGAGAATCATACATCATTAATTATTTTCAATATTGTTATATTATTACATTGTTATATTGTTAAAATATCTGAGAAAATTTGAATCTATTGTTGGATGAATCTATTTTAATTTTTTTAAATGAACTCTATTTTCACTAACGATACTCTATTAAGAGAAAATAGAGTATTACTTTCATAGAAATTATATATCTATACTATATTGTTGTCATAGTGTAATGTCTATGATTAGTTTCCAATTGCAAACATGCTTTAAACCAGAT
Organism: Vannuccia rotundouncinata; assembly: GCA_034780395.1. Lineage (NCBI taxonomy): Eukaryota > Metazoa > Platyhelminthes > Proseriata > Coelogynoporidae > Vannuccia > Vannuccia rotundouncinata. The sequence continues at coordinate 30,883 of JAUZNC010006707.1, read as the reverse complement.
AGAGTACTTTAATGATCGAATGCTTAAAGATAATTCAATTGAACACAAATTAAATTTCTAAAAAATTTCTATAAAGTGATCAGTCTAATATAATCCCTTTAAAATCAATATATTTTATTTACAAAGAAATATTGTGTATTCACAAATAATTCGAATATGGTGGAGTGTGCAGCAGAGGCACTTATAAAAATGAAATAAAAATAAAAACATGTTTAAGATATATGCCTTTTAGGAAGTAAAATTTATTTTATATTTCATTTCCTATAATCGACTAATCAACAGTATTTTTATTTTTAATTTTAATCATTTATTTTTTACAATGACGCACTAATATCTGAACACTTTTATTAAGACTTAGGTATTCAGTTACTTAATGAAATAATTGTTGCTATAACTAACTAATAATTATTGACTGTTATTATATTTTAATTTCCGAACAACTTTCTATCTAAAATTAAGTAAGTCCGGCATAGCATATTTTATAAAAATATAAAGGCGAGTTTAAAAGCCGAAATTAATTAAACTCGTTAAATTATAAACACCAAAAACATAATTAAAAGAATCAGTTCCAGATTTTAACATGTTGGATGATCATTATAAAGCCACATCAAGGTATTATCCTTCTAAATGTAACACATGCCTACCACACATGTTCACAGTTATATATGGACTTCTTAGCTCTCTATAATATAGAATATTGCAGAAGTTTCCAACTCTTTGATTGTAGGCTAAACGACGGTTAAAACGGTATATTAAATTTAGAGACATGATGTCTTTAAGATCATATTCCAATTTGGTGAATTATCTGCAGTCTGACCGTCGAACTATCGAAACAGATGTCTTTAATAGCGATATAACAAATTCCGATTAAATTGATCCTGCGCTTGATTAAGATTCAAAATTCCATGTTTATCCGTTCGATGTATTCCAGCATATCATAGCCCCAATTACAAAATGAAAATCTGTTGCTAAATAAACATTGGCTATGGTAAATATCTTCATCAAAATTATAAGCATAAAAGTTATAAAGGTATCCGAAATATTTGGTCAATATTTTGGACTTTTTAAACTTCATATTTTGTTTTTTTTAATAAATTAGATTGATGTATTTTGATTCTCAATAGGAAAAATTGTATTAGCGATCATGCTAAAATATAATTGTCGTCAATTATTAAATAAAATTTTTAAATCAGGCATTTAGTTAATTTACATTCAAATATATTGGTTATTTATTAATTGTTTGATTATATAATTTTGATTAATTAGCGAAGTAGAGTTCTACAAAACTATACTAAGAAAATTAAGCGTATTTTAAACAGAATATTTCTACATTTATGAATAATTACATTCCATAAAATGAATATACCCACTTGTCTAAATTAAAGCGAAAAAATATTAAATTAAAAAGCTAATAAATGACCCCAGAGATTATAGAAAATTTAGATGATTGGATATTTTAGGACAATCAGACATGAACTTTTTTATTAAAATTGTTAATCGGAGATCAAGACAACACGAACGAACGGCTGTAATGTTCGTTAGAATTTGAGGACATGGTTTTACAGACGGCTTAGAATTCCTTTCTTCAACGATACTGAAATAAAACATCATTTTTGGATATCACGGTTACGCGTCACTCAAAGACCATTACTAAATTTTATTTGTCAAAATTTCAGCCTTTAATTCAGAGCCGAACTATCTACTAAAGGCTAACATAGAAAATGCTAGGAGGTACACAACTCCCTCATTCCTTTGGAGTGCAAAGGAGGCATTTTCAAATAAGTAGATCTGTTTTCAACTTACTCGAATGAACGTGTTAACTTTGTTCTCTTTGAAATAATCGGCGTCGTCACAAGTCCTGCGAGCTGAAATGCACGATGATAAACGTTTGAATTTTTGTGCTTTATTGAAATCATTTTTATACTTTTTATAATGTATTAGCTTTGAATTAGTTATAGTTTTTGACATGAATTTACGGACATTTTTAGCTTACAACTCCATAAATTTCAAAGTTACTTCTTAATTCACAATGAAAATTCAATTCTCGAAATTATGCATAAATGGAGATATTTCTATCAATTTAGATCAGGGATGCAGTACTTATTTAAGAGCTTTTGAACCGAGCCAGTTGAGCGTCGAGTTACATTTCTCCTGCATACCTAACAATATTTGTAATGTGACGATGTTTTCTATTGACTAACAATTATCATGACCAATTATGCCACACGAACAAGTGTCTTCGTAATGTCCAAACCTCTCTTACGTCAACCGGTCCTCCGAATACAAAGACAAAGTTTTCCATTTAAGTTGACTTTGTGTGTGCATGTCAAACATTAAATAGAAGATGGTGAACAACACAAAGAATTCACATATCAATAATCCGAAATGTAAAAACATTTGGTTTTATATCTTCAGGTAAAAATAGCGCCAGTAATATCTATTCTCTAAAATTGAAAGATTTTAACTATTATAAAGATGGCAGCATTTTATTTAAGTCGGATAATTCAAAACATTAGCAGTTAATTTTTTGGCGATCATAATGTGACATCAGACATCTATGTTTTCTTTATATAATTTCTTCAGCCCCTGGTTTGATGAGCAGTGTGTTTATTTTAATGAAATCAAATAGGGTCTGAATATTATAAAAATATATAATATGAATACAGGGTACGGATAGACAGCTTACATTGAATGCTGATGGTGACATTGTTAGGCTTGTTCAAAATAGCCCCTCTTGGTGATTTGAGGAATACAAAAAGACGTTTAGCATCTTCTATAGTTTGTCGTTCCATCAGAATATTAACGCTAACGTTCTTTCGATACTCCCCTAAAAGTTTAGAAAGATGCGAATAATGTGGCACGTGAAACTGTATATACACAAGATGCATTTTAAAGATGCGGTGTTTTTAGAAATGTTTATAGTGTTTTGTTGATTAACAGAAATTATGAGAAAGTAAACCAATTATTTTTTAAATAAAAATGTATTACTAAAAATTTCTTTTAAAATAAAAAACGACACCCTTTTAACATTGAAGAGAGTTTATAGAATACTTTTGAGACGTCTTACCAGGAAGAAATGTGATATACTTCGACGAGTAGAGACTGAAGTCTGTATTCTTAATCAACTCATTGGACTCAACACCCACTTCGACTACAACCTTTCCATACAAAGATCCCTTCCGTTGGACACCAAGAGTGAGAATTCCAGGTCGAGGACAAACCTTATAGCGCCTTTTCTTTTCAAACCCAAGAACCGACCATTCGATATGCATTCTGAATCGGACAAAAGAATCTGTTCATAGTGTACAACCATTTTAATAAAAACTTGCACGATTATGATGCAAAGCATTTATTATAACCTAAAGTAGGCCCTATAATTTAATTAAGTAAAAAGAATCTTGCCTGTTGGGGGTCACATAGTTGTCTTGCTTAAGCCTGGGGATCTGAACAATAAACTCAAAGTTGGTCTCGTAGATCTGCACACTTTTAATTTTGTCCAAAACAAACCAGAGATGATTTTTGTTAATGTCCTCCTGAGTAAATTGTTCCTTGGCCAAGATCATGTTCATTGTGGAATTATAAAAATACCCGGTCTGCTTTCTCGTCACGGTGTACACAGCCTGGGGAAAAGCGACGTAGAGGTTGGCGGGTGTCAGGCGATAACCGGCGAACAGACCGATGGATTCGAGCACGGTTGGCGGCACCGTTTTCACTATTAAGTCCCGGTTGGTCATTGGTTTCAGCATTATTGTTAGCTGGAGTGCCTCGTTAGACCGAATTCCATTTCGCACGTAGAAATCGTAGAATCCATCAGTTAGACTGAGCTCCACCACTTCGGAGCGCTGAGGCGTGCCCGCTAAAATATTGGGGAAACTTGTGAACTTCACCCGCCGGTTGTTAACGTCGTATTGGGTGAATCGATTAGCCGGTAAATTATCGACCATAATCTCGCCCAGGAGAAGTTCCGTCTGGTTTCCTATTATGTAAATGAGATCTTCAGGCTTGGTGTCTGTATCGGAGGTCCACAAGACATCGGTTGTAATGTATGTGTCGGCGCCTTCAATAGCATTCAACTGATCACAACGTATCAATCGAGGAACCTGTGGCGGTTTCGGACGAAGAACGATCAGCAGAACCGCATTCACAATCCCTTGTGAGGTTTCCGCGCTGATCTTTGGAGAAATTTGAGTGAGGGCGGATGGACAACCCGAAGCTGCAAACAGAATTCGGCGTTCTTTTATGTCCAAATAGGAAAACAGGTGTAGCGATTGTGAAGGATTTCGAACATGAACGAAACTGCCGCACAGTAGTCTAGTAAGGAGGCGTATGTTTATTCCACTCATCGCGGACTTATCTGGAAGGTTTTTGAACATAATATTTGAAGTGGTAACCACAACCCTTCCATCAAGTTCAACACTAAGCGGTTGCGTTACAAGTTTGATCAACATTGGTTTCTTCTTTATCGGTTCAAAAAGGACTTCCAGGTAAACTTTTTCTTCAAACTTTCCATCCGTCAATCGAAAGGCTATCGAATCTTTGTAAAGAGTTGATCGCAGGGCTACTGTTGACTGGTAGAACACTTTGGATCGCTTTATTTCATTCATAGTAACGTTACCGCCTCTTCGTATGATCCGAACGGCATTCACAGATCCTTTTGGATCCTTGGAGAGAGATGGTTGCACAAACTGCAGTCGGCCGTAGGTAGGTCCGACCAGTAATACAAACGTCAAGTCCTCATCGCCAGTATCTCGATCGGTTGCATTCAGCTCCTGAACTGTGACAAACGCTCCTGTCGATAAACCATCCACAATCAAGGATTTGGTGGCGATCTTTGGACGAAATACGTTATCCCCAATGATGCGAATATTGCATGTTCCAAATACAAAATGGCTTTCTAGACCATCGTAAACGGATATATTGAAGGAGTCCCTTGCCGAGGAACTGTTGATGGTGACATTTTGCTGGTAGACAATCTGCATCATGCTTAGATACTGTTGCGTTATTGGGGGGGACAAACGGTGCAAGACTTGCTGTTCCCCGTGTCTCCATTGGATGTAAAGGAACCCGTACTTAGGGAAACCAGTCACTCTAATTTGAAGGGTATCCTGTGGGACGTCCTTGTCTATAACATCAAAGATGTCGGATGTGAGCACCTTGGAAAGACCGGCTGGAATAGAAAAATCGTTGAGAATGAGGATTGGAATTTCATCGTTGACTGGATGAATTCCAATTCTGACATCGACAATTGAGGAGAAAAACTTCCCATCAAAAGCTTTACACCGAAAGACATCACTCGTCTGTTCGTTGCCATTGGAGTTTCTTGAGTTTTTGTACTGAACCCTGCCCTGTACAAGATCCTCAATAGAAAAGTGGGTCACAATTCGGTTCTTGCCAACATTGAGCTCCCCCCATCGCGGCTGTTGGACGACATCGATGCGAATTTCATTCATTGACGTGTCCCGATCCACAACACTCAGGGTGAAACTTGTAACTGGGACTTTGCCACTTTCCTGGAGTTGCAGAGGCCGGCCGGTCTGCAGCGAAGGACGCTGACTGTTGACGGGAAGAATTTTAAAATTCAAATGGAAGGTTTTGTCCGGGAAGGCCAACAATGTGACGATATCAGTGATTGGTTCTGGTCCAATCTCTTGGTGACGATGCTGATAGGAGACTCGGCCTTGGACGACGTCCTGTAAGGAAAAGCCTGCCACCTGGAAGGGTATCCCGTTTTTAATAATGACCCCCTTAACTGGGAAGTAGATGACCATGTAAGAGGGGTCAACTCCTTTGGATGAGGAGATATTGATGTTCTCAAATATCGATTTGTGAAGAACAACGCTCCCATTCTCTTTGACCTGGACGGAGTTGTTGACGAAGAGCTTCCATCCGCCCGTGTCGAGCACCCGTTTGGTGATCCTCAGGTCTACCTGGTAAGAAGGGCTGGTTCTTCCGCCGTCTGAGACCGTCACGTTCAACAGGTCTTCCTTGACGTTCGCCCCGTTATTCTTGTACCTTGAAATCAAAGCAAGAAGCGGTTTTTTTAGTTTAATGTAAAATAATACTTTATATGCTTTATAGAATTCATAATTTTCGCATCTTTCTCTGTAATTTTAGGTATAACTAAAAGACACACATTTTCATAGAATTTATTTGTCAACAATATTGTGAACTAAAAAAAATAATTATAGCATTAATTAATGATGTCTTCATCATCAAACGGAAGCGTAAAGGTATTTTTCCGCTTTGAAGTAATAAATACTTCTTCTGTGTAATTAATTATTTTTGCCTCAACAAACCTTGTGCTGGTGGCCGTCAAACCCAATGTATTGTGCCAGGTGCCTATAACAAAATAGGCATAGCCGCCGCCCCCCCCCCCCCCCTTATATAGAGGTATTAGGGTGTTTTCAACAGATTGTAATTAAACAGTTTTACATATATTTTGGCTCCATGCACGCGTATTATGTTATTTATTAATTTATTCCGGAGTCATCAGATTAAAAGATGCTGGTTACATACTACAGATGCTACTCGTGCCAACTACGTAACTACATCATTATACACACTCAACTATAAACTATATTGCCGACACATTTTGTAAGTTTACACATACCACCTTGCTTCCTTAAGTGAGAACTTTATTACAACGGTATACTCTGAGTTTATAGTTCTGTTCACACACAAACTCTTCCATTTTTTCAAGAACTAATCAACTTGTGAAGATTTATGAAAAGGTGTTTATAGTTTGATTAATTAAATTTATAATTTCATTTTAAATTTAAATTACAAAACTTCACATTTGTAAATTTTAATGATTTTTAACATAAAGATTAGACAAATGTTTAAATTATTAACTACAAATAGAATTAGTAATATAATTGTGTCGCTTTTTAAAACAGCTAAGATGCATTTTCAAGATTCATCTATAATTAATCCCTACTGAAAAAATAGTGAAATGACTATAACATTATCTTAAAATCAAAATCTATAAACCTTTATAGTATGAATTTATCAGTTAAATTATCGAAGATATTACAGAATTGAATCAAATATTTAAAAATAGACTATTTTAAATGTTGATAGCTGCGTTTTAATTCTAGTTGGTTTTAATTTATTGTGCTTCTTCAATGCTCTTTTGAGGAATAGACTTGTATTTATTTATTTTATAATCTTGAATTAAATATACGCATTCAAATTACACACTCGAATCTGCAAATAAATTTACACTCACCGGATTTTCTTATTAATCAAATGAAGAGCGCTGAAGCGATGCCCCGTTAGCATTGCTCTGTCGTTCTCGTCAAACAGAGTCCCGTATTTAGGTAAAAGTGTCACTTCCAACGTGAGATGCTTGACATCCGTGTCCAAATCTGATGGCCTGAGATGCTTCTCGTCGAGAAAGGTCTCCCCATCCCGAGGAACCTTGACGACAACTGGATCCAGTTTGGGAGTTTGATTATCTTCCGCCAAGACAATCACTGTTGCCGATCTGTTGACAAAGCTGGCCCCGAAGTTGTCTTCCACTGAATAGCGGAAGGTTACAATCCTGTTATTTTGACCAATGTCCCCGAGTGGAGGAACGAAAACAATGTCCCTGAGTTCTATCTGTCGCTGTGTGAAGGTAGTCACAGTGTTGATCTGGGCCTTTTTGAGATCCTTTATCTTTGAGGTGAGAACAGTATCTCCTCTGTATACAGTTTCTTGGAGACTTTTTAAACTGATGAGTCGACCGGCGTCTTCGCTGATTTTTGAATTGTTATAGCGCGGAAATTCTAATATTTTGTAAACAATATTACTACTGCTTTCGTGTGCGAAGTTGTAAAAATTTAAGAATTTTGGGGTCAGAGCTTCAAATGCTGCCGTTTCAGAAACCGTGAAGTTGTAATTAGGATCCATTTTCATTTGAAGGTAATTATCCGTTTTTGGTTTAATAAAAATGGTAAAGTTTGAGCCGACCTTGTCGTATCGACCCACCTGCTCAATTAGGAAATAATCAACGTGTGAAGTTCGTTTCTCATTCATGTAGCATACGCGCTTATCGAGCAAATCTTGAAGTGAAAATAGAGTAATCTTTTCTGCATTGGGGTAGGCCGGACCTTGAATTAAATATCCTTGTTTTGGCTTCATACTGATGGCAAATTTGAGGTCTACTCCATCGCGTTTTAGAAATAAAAGCACCTCATCCCTTATCATGTCTTTGGCTGTAAAACAAACATGACCTTCTTCTTGAATGGTGAAATTTTTGCTCTCTCTCAGAACGGATCTTTTGAGTCTTTCATAAACTCGGACAATGTGAACGTTAAGTTGAAGCGGTGTATTCGTCGAATTGTAATGACCAAGCATTTTGAAATGGTCGTTATCATCAAGTCCACCATGGTGACGATACGTCACATGGAACTCCAAAAGAGTTTTGTTGGTGATGTATTGAGGTCGATCTGCCAAAGAGGTATCTCCCACAAACATCTCCCCCTCCCTGCCCCTTCTGTTGTCGATTTCAGAGATCGCAAGAACTGAGTATTTAAATGGAAGACTCACAAAGCCAACCGTCTGGATGTTATGAATTCTGACGTAGGTACTTGAAAAGGTGTAAAGCTGCAGTGGGGCTGTGAAGTACTGGAACTGCCTTGCTTTCGGTAGGTAAGAATTTATTTTCAACTCCACCTGTTTGCTCCAGCCGAAATGAGCGTCCATAACGCGAAGAAGAACAATGAAACTCTTTTTAACGCTCATCAGGAAGCCAAGAATTTGAAAAGCAACTTTGCCGTCCTGCAAGTCTTTCATAGTAAAACTTTGTATCGGCTGTGTTGGATCTCCAAGATGGACAAACTGGGGCGCCAAGCCGTGTGGTCCGCTGATGCTATCTATGAAAACGGAGAGGAAGCGTTCTTTGGACTCATCTTTGGTGAGTGTGAGACAGTCTTGGGGCATTGGAGAGAGGGTGTTGCCATAGTTGGTCAGGTTGACTTCACGCAGAACTCGAAGTTCGGGCTTATGATTTGGGGCGGAGTTGAGAATTGTAACCTTAATATAATGGCGTTCTTGATCCTTCAAATTGCCCTGCTTGTCTTTAATTGTGACATGAATCGGTATAAAATCAAAATTAGGTGAACTCAGTCGTTTGTGCATGTAACGGAAGCCCATCAGCAGAGCCTGTTGACAGTCCAGGTCGAACTTGTCCACGGTAGTTTTATTAAATGTGACCAAGCGGCCGAGCAATGGCCATCGTCTTGTCGTGACCCAGGCGCCACGTTCGGCAGCGCGCAGTTTTCTGTGTCCATCGAAGCTCACAGTGCACAATTCATTTTGGGGGTCGTATCTAAATCGGAGAGTGTCAGAATCAATTGGATTTGATGTTCCTTTCCAAGTTTTTACAGTGAGGTCCTTTTTCAGATCCAAAATGCGACTCTCAGCCTCCAAATTAATTTTCACATTAAGGGTGACTGCATCGTACATTGTTTTGCCCGAACTGACAAAGAAGTAGATGTGCAGTTTAATTGAGTCTGTTTTTGACAAGGGAGAACCTTCGTGGTGGTAGACCACTTCTCCATCTTCAAAGTTGCAGTTGAATTTCTGAAAAGGGGATCAATAATCTTCACTTAAAAGGTCGTTTTTCAGTTTATAATTTGAAATGTGAACTAAGACTTTTCAAATAATGATATTGTTTTTTTTATATCATACAAAATATTTTTTAAAAAAATTTTTTTAATTTAAACGCGAGACTTATATAATCATTTCAATATTGTCAATTAGTGAATAGAATGTAGAAAAATAAACAGAAAATGTATCATGATAAAATTTAATATCTATATATTATTTTTTAAATAGCTACAACCATGGATTGTTAAATCGTTTTCTAAAAACATTATAGATTTATTTTGAATATTTTAATACTAAATTGTAGCCATTTTGGACAGTTTTAATATTTTATAGTTGTACTAAATCAACCATTTCAATGTATAACAAAATATAATACAATTTTTTTAATTATCTATTTTGGTTCAAAGAGAAAATTATGTGTACTCGAGTCAAACCAATTTTCATGTAAATTTACTAGTTAGGGTGGATACGAAATGTTATTTGCTCTTATGCATCTCTAAAATGGTGAATATATAGCAAACATTTTAGGTGAAGAGATCTAGATTCCTCGTCAGTAATCACATCGTCATTTTACAGATGAGCTAAACAAATTTACAGACATACAAATATAGAGTTTGAGCACTTTCTTCATCATACTCAGACTATAAATATATAATATCGCGAAATTATCTATCCACAGAAAAAATTCGTTTGACCTAAAGTTAATGAGGTCGATGTATTATTTTTTATTGTATGTTATTGACTTCTAGTTACACTAACTCTAATAATTCGACAGTGTACTTTGTCATGTCAAATATTTATTCAAATGATGGTAATGAAAGTTGGAATACATAAAGAGGTTATAAATTTAATATATATATAATTTGTATTTTAGTATTATTTCTTCTGTTCTCTCCGAGAATAATAATCAAACAAATATACAAAAATGAAGATAGATCCGTGTGGTTATATTTATTAAAAATTCAAACAAATGCTTTTCTCATGTGGTTTAAATATTGAATGAATTTATGAAAATCAATCTACATAATTTTTTGATAAAATCAATCAATAATTTTAAATTTGTTTATTTGATGGATTTATTTATTAAATAAGTAATATGCAACAGAACGTTCTATAGTCGCTTTTTACGAAGAACGGTCACGTGAATAAAAATACAGCGTACTATAATATAGTTATTAAAATTATTATTAATTATTTGAAATCTGGTATAATATTACAATCGTAAAATGTAAAAATGGTAAAAAAAATTATCGTCCTTCTTTAAATTCCAAAGAACGACAAGCGTGCGTTCTTTATTCACTTACGGAGGGTCGAAGAAACCCAACAGTTTCCGAGAGTGGTTGTCTCTGGTCCACCTCAACACGGCACAATTGAGCAGCTTTTCTGTGCACTATATTGAGATTCTTCGAGTTCAATGCCACAGATCGTGATTGATTAACCAGGAGAGGACTTCTAAACTTTTGCGCTAGGTCAAACTGAGCCTCTGTCGTAGCAGAAACACAATTAACATAAAATATAGTGAAGAATATCCCCAGAATGATGTTCTGTCGGGGTGATCCACTGTTGTAGACCATGATGGTTATTTAAATATGATTTGTTGAAAAAGCGTTACCAGACACAAAAAAATATGTGAAGTATCCACTTTAATTAATATGTTTTTATGAAATCCAGTTTAATATTATTCAAATCACTGTGTTCATTTCATGATTAAATCAATGGAATACTAGACGAGTCTTGAAAAGATTTTCTTTCGATGCTTGCTTATATGAGTCAAAGTTTTGTCAAACTTAACAGCTTCTAATTGGTCAAGAAAATGACTATGTTTATAGTGTGTGTTATTGATACTATTGGCTGATTGTCAACTGAAGCACAGATTTAGATGAAGACAAGGTAATTTTGGAGTATCGTATAAACTGATGGATATAGGCAGCGTAGACGTACCTCACATGGGTGGGGGCTGGGGTAACTTTTGGTCCACACAAAATGTAGTGTGGTTTCTCATTCCTTCCTGAAAAATGTCAATATATTTTATTTTGTATTAATTTTTATAATGGATTCGAAAGTATAACAAAATTTTTAATTAGATAACTTTTTTAAAGCCTTTTTTATTTAGTCCCTATTAAGGTGACGTCAATTAGTAACATTTGGTGCAGTCTAGTACAATGACGAAATATAATAAGTTACTTACTCACGCTTAAATTTATATTTTCTAAAGCCCTAAATTATTTATTTGTCCTCCTGCACAAGTACAATAAATAAATGGAACCATCGGTCCGCATATTCTCAGTGGGTTCCATCGTCTGATACTCACTAATGTGGTACATTAATTGGCAAAAGTATATCTATAACCTATTCCTTTGATATTTAAGAAAAACTCTATGATATGGAAGAATTAGTCGCTTTCAATGTACAAATCCTCATTTAAGAAGTATATGATGTTTTACGTGCTCTTACAGACAGTGTGGGTATATATGGCTACTCAAAAGGGTTGAGTCTGCAAATCTCTAAGAAATACAATTAAAATAAGGTATACTTTGTAAATCTCTAAGAAATGAGATATACCTTGTAAATCTGTAATACTTGAGAGATTTACAAATTTAAACGAGGTATATCTCTAACAAATTAAAGCTTTACACTTTAAACGAGGTATACCAATAGTGGCTCAAAGGTTCAGTAATTATTTTATTTTATCTTAGAGCAACCAAGGGGTTCAGTCTGTAAATCTCTCAGATTAATATTTAAAATTAAAGATTTACACTTTACTGAACCCTTTGAGCCACTATGAGTATATATGACTCGTTTAATGTGGCAATTCTTAAAGATTTCCAGACTAAACCCTTTGAGACGCCGTAGTATGATATAAGACTATCGAAGGGGGGCAGGCGTTTCTATAACTTTATTTATAAATGTTCAATTTATTTAATGTTTTATACTTAAAAAACTATAACCCCAAAAAATAAGATTTGCAAGACATTAAATACTAGAAGGTATTTATTATTAACATATTGATCGATAATCAAGAATTTCAATTAATGATTATTTATTAACAAAATAAATATGATCATGATTGTCAAGATGTCTCATATAAAAGAAAATAAATGACTAATTATTTGCTTTTAAAAATGGCGAGTAACTGAATTTTCGAAATGTTAAATATTGCTTAATTAAAATGTATTCATAAGATAGATATTGTATATGTATTACTATAGACCTTATATATATATACTTAAACAAAGATTCAAATTAAAAACAAAAACTCTGAATTTGTTAGTAAAATTTAATTAATCACTTTTACTAATAAATTCAGAAATTTTATGTCAAATAAACGTCTCATTTGACGATTTATATAATGTATAATACTTAAACAAGTGACAGTTTTTACATAACTTAATATATTTGAGTATTGTTTCTTTTAAATTCGATAATGTATAAAATATAATATTTTTAAACTATCATTTTAATTAAATTTACTCAGTCTCAGATATACTACTTAAATAATAAATAGTAATATTTTGCAAAAAAAATATTTCAAAATTAATATAACCACCCAAAATAATTAGAAAATATAGAAATATCATTGAAAATATATAATATATTATATTAGATACAAGCGAAACAATATCATTGTCGGTGTACAGTGGAGGATTTGTAATGACACCAGTATAGGTCCATATATATACTGTCTTGCATACAATCAAATTTAATTATAAAATAATTATACAGAATTTTAGTTATATGGGAATATAGCTGAGATGTGTAAGCAAATAAAACTAATAATTAACCGCGTACCTTCTACAAAATCAATAAATGGTAGAACAAATTGATGTTCTTTCGTCTTGTGTAAAATTTACTTATTGATAAATTTATTTAATGCCATTTCATAATATATACAAATAAAAAACACTCAGATACATTTACGATTAAAAATACAATTGGAATTAGGATATGAATATTACAATGCATCAGACAAATTTGCCAAAAATGTTGTAGACGATGAAAGATCAATAAAATCCATTACTTTTCCCTAAAACTCAAAATTGCGACTTTTCGATATGACGAAATGGATTTTTGCAATTCCATGACCTGTACGAACCCTCTAATTAAACCAATATTTTAACATTTTAATAAGTGACGTAGCTACCGTATAATATATGATTAGATATATTAATAATAATAATTTAATTAATTAAAAATTATTAAGTATTAATTGTTAATTTTAATATTCGATTACATCTCATTTTGTCTTCTTCCTTCAAAATGTATATAGCGAAGCTAAGTCGTTTTACATAAATATCATTAAAATATATAATTACTCATTAAAATAGCTATTAGTGAAAATGAGCTCAAGTCAGTAAAAAGTTAATTTAAAAATTCATATTATAGAAATAGATAAGTATATTATTACAAATACATATAGAGAACAATAGACCAAATATACTATGGAAGTTTCAGAATGTAAAAAGCAGAACGAGAATAGCCAGTTTGTAAAAAAAGCATTACAATCAATAATTCATTATTAAATTAATAAATAAAATTTGAAAAATCAAAAAATTGTATAATCAATTTAGAAAGTTACATCATACTATTTTTAAAAAAATCATCCAATCTAATTTGAGATAATTATTAATGAATCGCATTGACAACCTTTATGAATGGTTCACTATACTAATAAAGATTTGGTAATTACTTCACATCGCCTGGCTATGTTCGATACCGCATATATACAAAAAAATTGCATTGAAAATAAAAAATATAGCATTAGAGGACAGCATAATATCATGCTGGACACAAATGAGAATATATATATAATTAAGTTGTGCAGTAAAACCTAGATACAGATACCGTAAAGGACATTTTAGCTGCATATCAAGTATTTACAAAACGATAACAATGAACCTGAAAATGTCAGAGTACAATAAAATGAGTCATTATATTAATAAAACACTGTTGTCAAAACAGCGATGTATTTTACTTAAACTATCAAAACAAACCATTTTAGAACATCAATGACTACATTATTCCTTATGAGAAGTCTAAATGACTGGTTAATTTGTTAGTTATGATTTCACAAAATATATTTTATTAGTAAACTTCCATATTGAGTGATATATAGTCAAATACAAAGGTATCTGACTATATTGAAACAAATATAGTCAGATACATTGATGTTGGAAAATAAAAAAGTACAATACAACAGGCTACTGTGCTTGCCTTGGTATACAATATCAGTAAAAAAATTAAAGGCCGAAGCTCAGAGTATAAAACCAACAATTGAGATTTTTAAACAACCAGATCAATGTAGCGTAGTCAAAAAGTTTGACTATAGAGTGGGGAAGATTTTCTGAAATGTAGACTAAAAGATATTGTCAGTATATGCTCAGATATTACAAAATGAACTTTCGATTCATCAATTAACTATTTTGTGACGATCAATTTCAGGAAGTCAGATAAGATATAAAAAAGCAAAACATATATCGACGAAGGCTTTAAAACAGCCAAAAGTTATATATGAAACGTTTAATATTTGAGATGTTTTAAATGTTCACAAGATTTTACCTTTTCATATAGGTACTACTTTCAAGTTAATAGTAGTATGGTTAAATTTAGCCTTTTTCGAAATAAAATATTGTCATGATAGAATATCAGATAATTTAATCGAGAACGGTTGAACCTTACAGTCTAAATTGAATAAATAGTAACGAAGTAACAAGTATGAAGTCTGAAATCAACCATTGGAGTTGGGATCACACTGCAACAGACGGACAATGCTGGGGTCATCCTTGGCTCCATTGATGAACTCTTCGAGAGAGAGTTGACCATCGTTGTTCTTGTCCATTTGCCGGAAGATCTTTTCAACACGTTTCTCCGGAGTCGACTCATCTTCTGGCATACGCATCACTCGGCCAACCATGCTGTAAATCGACTGCAAAACAAAAGGCAAAATGTTTACTATAATTTAATAGAGTTGATTTGTTCAAAAATGAAATGCAAAAAGGTATCTGTAAAATTTTAATAGATTTTAGTGAAAAGATTCTTATATTCCCCTTGCAATGTACTGCTTGTATGTTCAGATTATCAATCTACCAGCAAAATAGTAACAAAAAAGTTGTCAAGATAAATAAAGACTCATAAAACTAAAAGATTTTAATTGAAGAATAACAGGTACACTGTAAACTTTTAAACACATCGGGAACACATGCGTTCTACCAAAATGCAAGTGTTCTCCATGTGTTCTATATTGAGCTACACAAGTTCCAAATGTGTTCTATGAGCATTCTAAAATATACACGTGATTATTAATTTAAATTCTAATGACTATATTGTAAGAATTGTTTTTTCTTATTGTAAGAAGGCTCCAAAGGCATGGGGTTTCGCCTTTGCGATGAGAAGGGAAACTCTTTTGTCGCTGGAGAAGCATTATCGTGTCGTTGTGTGATATGGAACTGTCTGACAACTAATTATATATTTGATTAAAATTTACCTTCCGGCCTTCTGCCAACGATGGTAATGATTTCAAATGGTTGTTGCTTCAGTGGTAGTAAACCCCATCTGAAACTTCCCATCAAGGCCACAAACTTCCTAGTTTTTATTTAATGATCTTTTCCTATATACAGTTATTATTGTTATTTACATTTTGATCTCCTTTTGCATTGTAATGGGTACTAATAAATTACTAAGAATTTAAACTATTGATTTAATATTGTACTTTTTGGTAATATTTATAATTTTTATAGTTCAAAAAGTGTAACTGGCTGAACACAAAATGTGTTCTATTTAAACACAAAGAGAACGTAGTCGGAACACGTCATTATGTTCCAAAAGCGCAACTGCAGATTTAATTTTATTGTTCCAAATCTGTTTAAAATTTTACAGTGTAGCTAGAATATAAGTTTTATAATATAATTTGAATGAAAGAAAGTTTCTTTATACAAAAAACTGAAATTATTCTACAAAAACATATTTGTATGTGCATTGTAAATGATGCAACATCCGATTAATTAGTTAATCTCATTAGATTATAGATTAGTGTATTTGTAGTGGTGGTTGAACGCAGTACCTACACATTTGTGAATATCAAAGTCTCGCTTTTTGTCAATCATTTCAAAAGTATATTGTCAACAAAATCTAACCGTCCTTTTGAAAAGATCCTTTTGGCAACTCTACATTAACCAAAGACAATAGCAGGAGTGCTGGTCAATCTGCACCTGTGCCTACTTATTGTGCAGATCACTATAATATGTCAAGCGATGAAGAGTTCAGTTTAACTAAGCATAATTGCCTAACGTAAATTATTTACCGTAAACTAGCTTCATAGTAAAACATTCAAACCACGGATTCTAACGCTAAGCTATTCTAGCAAGTATATATGCTCTACACCAAAGAAACCACAACAATTAACAATTTCAGTAGCAACAACTTCTTCCGCGCGTTAATCATGTCGAAAGTGCTGCGCATTCGGGCAGATCTTGTCTTCAACATAATTATAAATCAACAGCTATAAGCTGTTCAGGGGTGAAATTCCATACACGGCATAAATTAGAAAAGCCAATCGAATAGTTCGGTCAACCCGGGGCACGTGGAAGTGAACCCACAACGCCCCCGCAATCCATTCAGTTGTTTCCTTAACGACATTAGCTTGCCGGCGTGGATATACAAGTCAACCCGACAAAACTCGATTACTGGAAAACTTAATTATTGTGATTTGTGTTGCACTTTGTTTTCGCGACATTATTCGAAAAAAAATATTTTTAATTCACAAATATCGAAAGAAATAAAAAGCTTAAAAATATATAAGTCGTATTAGATAATGCACCATTCTTCATAAAAGATTATAATCAACTTTTCTTAAGCTGATTTTCTGTGAAATTAAATATTTAAGTTCTATGTTTGGTGTATATTCAAATTTACAAACAAAAACAAGAGTGAAATACCTAATACGACAGGAATAAGACAATAATTTGAATGACATAACATGTTTTAGAGGGCATTGTAATCCACCAAGCTGCAATAAAATATATCAACTATCCACGTCGATCTCTTTTATGGCTGTTAAACAATTGTAACATACCCGTTTATTGAAACGGTTAACCAAGCAGTGCTATCTGATAGCTATAAAACAGACCTGTTACCAATGCAGCTGTTCTTCCTATTTAGATCATACAATTTGTTATACAAATGGAAATACTGCATATAATATTAGATAACACAAAACATTTCAATAACGTCAAAATGTTTTTATACAACACCCAAAGCAGACTGCAAAAATGAAATGAATTTTATTACTTAATCATATACTAACTTTAAGAAAATGAAACGACAGTTTGATCAGTGTAAACAATATCCTTCTTAATTTCTCCTACTCAATTTTAATCTTTTTTAATATAATCCTCCTTTGAAGGGTGTTTTATTGATTTTCTTTAATCACTTTATCTGTGCGCATTTGTATCTATGCAACAACAACATGTACGAGTACGTTTAATGAGAATCGAATTATAAAAATTATAATATTGAAATCATTTCAAACTACTGTTTTATAAGGTATTTTATCACGAAAATGTCAGCATCTGATCACTTCCTTCCACTTCAAAATTTAAACTTATTAATAATTTATTAAAATATGTAAAAAATATAGAATTTGAAATTATTCAAAAAAGGCAGAAAATAAAGTAATTATTATGTCTCGATATTACACTACAGTCATATTTATCCTAAACTACTCACTAAAAATTGTGTAGTAAAACCACTTGATTAATCATTATTTATAATCATTTGAATAAACAGAACCGTCCCAATAACCTCAACATTTATTAATTGGATACTCAGGGATGGGAACAGGTGTCAGAAAAATCCCCGGAAGTTATTTTAAAAGGGGGTCCGTCTCAATGAAACATACATATTTTCAATAATAATAAGAACCATTCCCATTTGCAATCAAAATCCAGGGGTAGTTTCCAAAACAATAAGCTGAATTGTGCATCATACTGTTTTTTATCAATCAACAATATACTATAGTAATAAATCAGAAATCTACTCACAGTGACAATCACCAACATTTCATCCCTCGAGATGAAACCGTCGCCATCTAGATCATACATGGTGAAGGCCCATTTGAGCTTGGCCTCTAATGTGCCACGAGCGGTGACATTGAGCGCCATCACAAACTCCCGAAAATCAATAGTCCCATTATTGTCCAGATCAAATGTGCGGAAGACGTGATCCGCAAAGTCGCCAGCGTTACCGTTGGGAAAGAAGTTTCCGTAGATCTTCTTGAACTCGTCACTGCTGAGATGGCCTGATGGGCAGTCTTTGTGGAAGCCGCGGTACCAGTCCTGCAGCTCTTGTTCACTGAAACTGGTCAGCTCACCGAGTTCAGCAAGGTCCTTGGGCTTGAGTTTAGTGGTGGCATTACCCATAACTGTCGCTGGATAAAAAAAAGTTAATTCTTTTATTAATTAGCAGGAAACACGACACAATAAAGTAATGTCTAATAGTAAATTAGGTTTTAAAATGTTTTAATGATAGGCTTTTCCATTAAAATGTAAATGTGAATTTAAGAAAATGTTGAATAATTATTTTACATTATAGGTATGTCGAACACTTTGTGTTTAGAAAGAACTTCAGAGTTGGTAAAAAGATGCGCCAAAGGCATGTCCAAATCTTATTTTTAAATGACAAAATTGTAGCTAGTTTTGAATAGAAGCCTTGGAGATTCAGTACAGAGATTCTATTATTGTCAAATGTCCCACATACCCACTGACTGAATAGGAATATTTACTTATATAAAATTTTCACAACTACACAAATTAAATAATGCTGAGATGCGAATAATAATGCATAACACTCAAAATCTGGGAAATAATGCTGGGTGTACCACCACTGACAGTATCAACACAAACTTTTTAAATACTGCAGTATCAGTTTCAACAGATGACAATCATTTGGCTTTATGGAGTTGTAGAACCAAGTTTTTGAAGAATGTCTTTAACATGTCAATGTCACTTGTAATCTGCTTAGGAGATATACAGGAACAAATCCTGACAAAATTGTATTTCAAAGGATTTTTCTGTTGCAGTTTTGAGACATGTCACAACAAACTTTTGACATCCAGCAAAAAATTGATAACAAATAACCTTATTCAGGGTTAATATAGGATTTAGGTAATGTCCTTTAAGAACCTTGGAATACTGTTAAGGACCTAGATTTCATATAAAACCATATACATGTAGGTACTATTTTTTATTATTTACAAATCTGAAACAATAATCATAAAGTGTTTCTCAAAACTGTGTTAACTCTAAAATATAGTATAGTGCACAAAAGATATGATAGGGGTTTTAAATCATTGCTGCAATGAGCATTTCAAATAGATGAATAGATAATGCAGTATTGATGTTAGGACCAGGGTGGCTGCATAAATTTTACCCAAAAAATCGAGTATACTCGAGTATAATTCGAGTAAACTTAGAAAAAAATCGAGTATGGTAGAATATGGGAGATTATTTAATTTATAAAAAAACTATTTTGGAAATCTATAATAGAAAATATGAAACGTCCATCTCCAGTCAGATCTATTTGATGTGATTGAAAATCAAGGTGAGGGACTCCTGAATGGTGCAGATTTAGACTACCAGTGGAATACAGGTGGCACATCTGGGTGTTCAGGCCTGTTAGGCAATTAAGCTACAAGAGAATTCTGGTACAATGCCTATTTGATTGTTGGTTGGCCTTTTTGGGACAGTTTCATGAATTAAAGGAGAAATGGGGGCTTGCATGCTCTTATTTCAATATTCAGCACTTAAATATATATAGTCAATGACTTTCCCAGGTGGCTATGAACCCTGGTTAGTTTTTTTTATTTTGTATAAATTTATAAATATGTCAAGTTTGTCAAGTGTATCTCTTTTATCATCACATTGATGATTTACTATATTATATCTTAAATCTATTTTATCTATCTCATTTACTATATTATATCTCAAATCCATTTTATCTATCTTATCACCTGAATAAGACTTTTAAGTCAACTTTCATCTGAACATAATAATTTTACCAGTGTTTAAATATTTTTTAATTATAAATTTAAAATTACTTAACAGCTGCAAAACATATTTTTAAGGACCACTTAACAAATTTAAGTACATTTTAAGTACTTTCTAACAACCTTTAAGGACCTGTATTAATCCTGTCAATCATTTGTAACTGAAATCTTCATGGCCTTTTTCAACTCAACTAAAGCTACACAACCAATTTCAGTATTTATTGCCTTCTTCAAATGTGATTAATGTGTAATACATATATTAAATACATTTGTAATAGATTGAAATAGCTATATAACAATCATGACAATAGCAATCATGGGCCCCCCTGTAAAAAATATTGGTAGAGGAATATGTTAGACAGACTGAAACTCAACACGCAAGCCAGGCTACTAGCATGTCGCCTTCTTGAACATATGCACACAGGCATATAAATGATAACCAACAGGCTAGAATAGCAATACTCCCTTCCCTCTATACACTTTGTGTGCATCCTCTCTATCTGTTGAAAAACGTGATAGATATGTGGTATAATATATGACTCACAACAGGCTATCATGAGACAGACAGACATGCACTCACACAGAATACCTTGTGCTAAAAAAAACAGTTTTTTCAATTTTTAAAAAATGTAAAACTGCAATTTGGTAATGGGGGCCCTATATCAAGCCTGCCCCCCCCCCCCAACTTAATATGTATAAATTGAATTGAAACTATTTTATAACAATGTTATATATTTATTGATATTTTTATTACTATTATACACTACTTACTTTGATTTAATTAAATTAAATGTCTTGATTTAT
The DNA here is from genome assembly GCA_034780395.1 of Vannuccia rotundouncinata. Classification (NCBI taxonomy): domain Eukaryota; kingdom Metazoa; phylum Platyhelminthes; order Proseriata; family Coelogynoporidae; genus Vannuccia; species Vannuccia rotundouncinata. The sequence continues at coordinate 9,447 of JAUZNC010006707.1, read as the reverse complement.
CTTGAATCATTCTCAGCACCTATAAGATTCAATATTATTACATAATATTTGAAATATTCTTGACATCTACAATATTTTGTAAATGTTGAGATTCTTGACACCTACAATTAACATTTAATGATTGTTAATTGTAGGTGTTGAGAATCTTTACATTTACAAAATCTTGTAGGTGTCAAGAATATTCAATTTACACTAAAAAATGTATGGTGTATAATAATGTATATTAGACCAATATTAAATATTGGAGCTGTCGAGAATCATTCTTGACATTTATGAAATCTTGTAGGTGTTAAGAATCATTCTCTACATTTATGAATTAATATAATAAATCTCAAGAATATTTCATAAACTATATATATAAACTATAATTTTATCATACTATTATATAATTTCAATAAATAGTTTAGATTAAATATTATACATAATATGTGATATTTCATGACAAACTATAAAAATAAGATTCAAGTGACAAAATCCTAAATTTTCCAGTATCCCTACTGAATTTCCTCTGTGTAAAATTTAATTTGGATCATACAGTCTATAGCATATAATTATTTAATTAATTGACAATAAAATTTTAATTTGTCCATTTTAGTTAATACTGTAGTACTGTAAATATACCCCACTTGTTTAAATTAATTTTCTTCTGATTTAAATAATATGATTTAAATTATGTCAGTTTTGATTTTATGGTAGAATTAAATCATCAAATAAATCGAATTATTCATCCAATGCCAAATTTCTTCTTATTTTGTTTTCTACTTACAATTTAACATAAAAAACAAATACTAAGGTCATTTATTCTAATATTATAGCAAGTAATATTTATTAAAAATTTTTCAAAATATCTCTTAATCATGACTATGTATTAATATTAAAATCAATGCATTGTAAAAATTGATAATTAAATATAACTGGTTTAAAAAAAACACATGAAAAAAGGAACAGTGTGGATTTGCTGGTTTCATGAAACCAGATTCATGGGAAAAGTCACAAAAAATTCACATAAAAGACATAGTGTGGATGCCATGTTACATTTGAATAACAACAGATATTCAAAAATAAAATAAATTTTTTTCATATATAGACAAAAGAAACACGAAAATAGGTTAAACTTTTATAGTTAATTGACTGCTACTTTTTTTACTAAATAATTAAATAGGAAATTTATTTGTATAATTAAATTTATTAATTTTATTTACTATACATAAATAACTAATGTAAGAGTATTCAAGTTAATTATACACAGCGTATAATAATGGTAACAGTCTTAAAAACATCTTGATGTCAAATTTAGTGAGTTGGCCTATAACAGAAACATCAGTTTAAAATAATATAAACAACTGCCAAATCAATATCAACTTTGTTTAAAATAAATAAAAAAAGTTTTTCTCATTCTAAAAGCAGTCTTACTTTTACTTTATATTTTATAACCTATACCTATCATATAGAGTTGTTTTTATTGTTTAAATTTTATTTTAAAATATTTTTAGAAATCATTCTTGACACCTACAAGATTTTGTAAATGTTGAGATTCTTGACACCTAAGAGATTCTCAACACCTACGGATGACCTTAAATGTTTGCATAAATTTATTTTATAATAGTAAATTATTGTTTATAACATTATAAAAAATAAGGGTTGTACTAATAATTCAAAAGTTGTTTTGAAAAATCGGTCTAAAAATATACACTCAAATATTCACACAATAAATAGTCTGATACTTCAAGTTATAATCGAGAATGATATATGTAGTTTCTTTTATCTAAGATTTTACATAATGATAGTAATTTCATGCGGAAAATTTTTTAATTTGTATAATTTTTCACAAATGGTTAAATATAATCAAATACCTGTGTGCTTATTGTGTTTAATATTACAAAAAATGCACCGCGGAATATTTTCAGTGTTAATAAATAAAAATATTAAAAAATGAAGGGAAATTATAACTTTAAGTGAAATAATTTGTTTTTATATATTTTGCATACTTTTAGTTATTTATTTATCAATATTATTATATTTGTTTAATAGAGTTATTTTTGTATAATTTAGATTTTTTAAATACTAAATAGTATATTATATGTTAAATTTGCTTTGGAACTTCCTCTAAACTAATAAATAAACAGATGTGGGAATCAGAGTTAAAATAAATTTGAAATAGAATAGAGATATATTTTTATGATGTTTTAAAGTAATTTATTTTTTAATATTTAACATAATATTATGCAATTTGTTTTATAATTATTGAAAGGGATTTCTAAAAATTTATTTTATTGTAAAATATATTATAAATCATCTGTATAATATAGTAATAAATAAAAATGTAGGTGTTTTTAAAATTTTGTAAATAATAGTTCATATAGAAACAAGTATATCACTTATATATAATTTACCCAAAGCAATATATTTTTCGATGAATATTTCTTTTTCTATGAATCTTTTCTTATTTACCTGAATAAATAGTAACGCTACTTATACATTAATATCTTAATTATTCTAAACAATTAATAATATTTATTTTATCAATGATATTAAGTAGGTAATCTCAAGATACGTCGTTGATGTTTTCATCTAAAATTAAAGTATCAAATCTCTGGTATTATAAATTTTATTTTTTTGCAAATTTTTTAAACCATTTGCGTCCATACAATGCGATTTTTGTGCGTTTTTGGTGAAACTGGAGTTTCATGGGATTTTTAGTGCTGGGACTGAAGTTTTTGAAATGCATCTCAGGAATCATGAAAAACGCACGAAAAGGGCATATAGTGTAGACACTAAAAATCGCATGAAAACACAATATGTAGAGGAGCCATTAACAAGTAACATTACTCAATATAACCGGGTTTTCAAAGACCAGTTCCGCCATCCCCGTTGTGTACCGTTTAAAAGAATATAATAATAATAGTTTATAATAATAGTTAATTATTTCTAACATGAAAAAAGCAATTGCCGTACCCACAAAGTTTTATACTTTCCAAAACAATTTCCTAAACTTTAAATAAACAGCTACGTTCTATATTAAGTTTGTAGGGATCACCTCAATTATCACCACTTGTATCGCTTACCCACCACACTCTCCGCAAACGTTTTGCATATATTGGTTGTATTTTAAAAGGGATATTGTGATTACTTTGGCATTTTGAAGATCTCGAAAACTAACTAAATCAAGAATTAAAAATATCCAAATTTTGCGGAAGATTACGAGCCCTAATATTGGAAATATATTTTTAAAAACACTGATTGTTTTTTATATGGATATTGTACTGCAAATGATCACTAAAAAGATAAAAATAAATCATTAAAAATTACATTTTAATGTGAGCACATACCAGCCCTGGACTCACAAATACATAAGAAGTATTTTTGAATTAATTTATTTTCCGTTTTGTATTCTAAACATTAGTTTCCGAATCTGTGGGAAGCCTGTAAATTAATAACTGAAGTTCAAGGAAAAAGGATCCCAATACAATAACGATGAAACCTAAACAAGAAAGGCATATAAAAACATAAGGCATAAATCCTATTAAAAACATATATTTAATACCAAGTGACGAAATTTTGCTTACAGAGCTATGATAATCTTTAAAAATTGATTGTAACTATTTAATAAGCTGTCTAGAAAAAGACTACATAAGTGATAACCATTTTTAATAGATTTGATAAGGAAACAAAAATTTGGAGAAAATAAAGCATTTCTGGAGTCATATTTAATAGTAATATGTTATCATGAAATAATTCAATTAAAATGAAACATAGAACTTTTCTATTACAATTACAATATACGTACAATTAATAATATTAAATAAGAAGTGGTAGTAGTAGTGTACACTATTGTAATACACAGAAAACTCAATCAAAGAAATAACGTAACAGACTTACTTTCTAAATAATATACATGCCATTTTATGGTGATTAAAACACTTCATAAAAAATAAATACACGCAAATTAGACCAAGAAAAACAACAACAAATATGGGAGAAAATAATTTTATGACAATTTAGTTTACAAATAAATTTAATGAGGTCCGCATATAAATTACCCTTAAAGATATCTATTGTATCGCAAAGAAAATGAAAGATGCAGCATGAATAATGATGCAATGTCATCTATAGTTTATAGTACCGAAATTTCAGCAGCTAGAAATACATTATTATGCAGCAAAAATTATTGGATTGTAAATCTTGTTTGAATAATACTCTAGCAAGGCACAGAAGATATAATGTCACACATTTCGTGAACGAGATTTCCTTATAAAGTGAGAGAAAAAGTTTCAGTTAATTTCCTAAAGAGTGAAAGAAAACAAAAAACAAATATTTTATAATGCACCCATTACCAAGAATAGAGCGCTGAACGCTGACTGTCAACTGTTATGCAATAATAAGTTACATACCATTTATAAACAAGCACATGCATTGAACACATTTCACATACAGGTACATTTAGAAACGGGCTTCACTAAACTAATCACAGATCAACATGGTTGCCTACTGTCGCCTTGGAAACGCAAAACATCTGAGTAAATAATATTGATAAAGTAACATGATTGCGTAGCACCAATGTATCAAATCAAATAAATACAATACTATGGTAGCTGGCAATTAACCTTCATACAGGTATAAAATATAAAGCAAGACAATATTATAACAATTACACAAAAAATGAAACACTTCCCACTAAAAAAAAGTTCTCAATACTTGCGAGGAAAACTGTTCCTAACAACAAAAAGCAAAACAAGAATGTTGTGAAAGCGTATGGGTTGTCCGTCGTCTCTCCATAAAACCAAAGTTTCAATCAATCAATAAATAGAGGAGAATTTTTCCCTATTTTAGCATATTTCGAACTTCCTGGTGTATGTGGCACATGTACTCCACGTAACTAGAGTTAGAGTGGCTCGTCTTGTCTTCGATGAGAAGTCGCTTGAACCATCCTTCCAGCTTATCCTGTTGACGAATAATGGTCATCTGGAGCAAATAAAGTGCAAATTATGTTTAAGGACAGAATAACTATTTCACTTTAAAAATATTTCCATGACTTTTTAAAATACTTTATTAAATGTAATGATTGTTTTTGGGTATTATTACATAGTGTAATTAAAAAATAATGAAATCTATTACAATGTACCACAACAAATTAATGATCATTTACTTACTCTCATAGTTAATTTTCTTTCAGTTTGAATGGTGTCAATAATTTGACCAATATGCCGTGACATTGGCGACTCTAATGCAGGCAGACGCGTCTAAAAGACAATCACTAAGTATTATACACAGTGCGCAGATAAAAAACTAAGCAACAACAAAACTCATCGATTAAAGGAGGTAGCAAGGTACTTTTGTACATTTTGCTACTTTCATATTATATACATTTGAACTTCATGGATACTAACAAAACTAATTCTTATTTATATCAACATTGAAGTTATAATCATAAAATGTACACATCTACACATACAATTAATTGATATAAAACAAAATAATAAAGTAACTTTAAATTAAAGATCAATACATTAAAAAATAATAAGGGATAGAAGTAAAATTATGATTGAGATTGCTGAAGTCACGTTATATTATGATAATATATTGACATGAGAACACTTACTTGTTCAACATTAATTTGTGCTAACGTGGATACTCCAAATATATCCTGGACAAACTGTGGACTGCATTGTTGTCCAAGCCACAACACCAGGTTCAAACCATTTTCTGAAAGAACGAAAACACAAACAAATGTGAAACATCATTATGTCAAAAAAAACTGACAAAGCAATATTTGAACTCACCTAGTAGATATGCACCAGAGGGGTCCAATCTTTCATAAGAACATCTAATTTGACCAGGAAGACAAAACTCTGAATTGAGGTCAATCGTATGCTGCAAAGAGGCAAAGAAAAATGATTAATTGGTTAATTAAAGCAAACAAAATAAATTATTCCTTAAGACTTACTAGAGGAAGTAAACGAGGATAAAGAAATGCATCGAGCTGTTTAGCGGTCATTCTGGTCAACAAGAAAATCAAGTAGCATCTGTCATCCATAGAGACATCTTGACCTGGTCAAGTAAAGGTAAGTTTTGTTATTCAAGCAATTCGCATACAAATTTTTATTACATACACGAATGATTGTTAACCTTTGAGAATTAATAATATTATCTGTAATGATTTAGTATTATTATGACAAAACAAATGAGAATTATATTAGTCTAGACTATAGTATTTAAATTTTGCTACAATAGCACCCCAACGGCTAACACTGGACATTTCTAGAATATAATAAAAGTATTTAAAACAGTCAACATTAATATTATACTAAAAACATAATTAAACCAGCACATTACAAATAAATAAAGAATAGTTGTGTCTACAGTAATAAAAACATTGCATCCATGCACTATTAAATTAACTATAAAAAAAGGAAATAATAATAGTCTACCTATAATTGATTGCAACACCATTTCGGGCATAAAGGCCAAACACGAGCCTGTGCAGTGTGTAACAGGTCACAACATACAGATAATTATGCATTATTTACAAAACAACATTTCAAATAGCTCCCTAAAAATTGTTCATTCAATTATTTAACATGTATGGTTTTGAATATTTCAGTGACATAATATAGTCAGTCTAATATTTAATTTTAAAAATAAAAAACAAATAAATGTTTAATTAAAAAAATAAACAACGTCAAAAGGAATATTATTACTAAATGAAAAAAAACATCCTTAATAGATAAATGAACTCACCTGACTGGAAGACATCTGCCTTGATGAGGGAGCAACAGTAAAGAGGGCCCAGCTTGAGTGTTTCGGGCAGAACTAATTCTCCGGCAGAATTATTGCTCACCAAAGCGCGTCGATAAGCGGCCAACCAGCGGGCACAGTCCTGACTTATCTGCTGAGTCACGGGGGTAGAGGACCCATTGCTTGAGGAGGTCAAGAGAGCACGGATCGAGGCCCGTGTCACAAGGGAGAAAAGGGACGCGGCGTCCGATGAACGAATAATATCCCCGGTGGAAGAGGAGGTGGCCAGAACCAGGTTGTGAACACGGAGTCGACGATGACCACTCACGGTAGTGAAGAGTACCACCGCCTACACACAACAAGATGATTACAAACAATGTTATTTGCCAGTGGTTGTACCCATAATGCAACTCGTAAACCCACCTGCACATACACCGGGCCGTTCTCCGGAAGCTTATCGTCATGCTTCACCTCAACCACCAGAGTAGAGTCTTTATCCAAACACGCCATCTCCACATCAGTAGTGTTCGACATGAAGTGGTGACCGTAAAACTCCACTGGCCGAAGTCCCGCCGACGTTCGCACCCTGATCAGGGCATCAAAGGCGTACTCCCGACCGATAGCGTCGGCCAGGTCGGCCACAAGTTGGTCCCCAGCCGGAATCGGAGGAGCCGGATACTTGAGAAGACGACCGCCAGAGAGACGAGACAGCTCGGCCAAACTGATCAGGTCGAGGGAAGCAGCCGGGCCCAAGAGGAAGAGGTCGACTGACACCCCCGCAGTGACACAAGCCTCCCCCAGCTGGGACATCTTCGAACAGGCCGGCCGGGTGAGGTCATCAGCCGCGGAGGAGGGCTTGCTACCGGTGACACGGAGCCCGCGGGTCGGGGAGGACTGCAGCACAAACAGCTTGCCAGGGCGGAGCGAGGCCTTCATCGCCTCAATACAGGACTCGACTGCCTCTGCAAGGAGGACCGGGGCAGTTGATTGGAAGTTGCTCCCGCCGCTAGCTGGAGTTGTGTGCGGGCGACGGCCGTATTCAGAGAGCAGGTATTCGAGCAGCGACTCGATCAGGTGGGCGGAGTCGTCTGGGTCGACGAGGAAGGCGTCGGCAGCGAGGGGAGCGAAGGCGGCGTCCTCCAGGTCGGCTAGGACGTGGACCTGGGGGCCCGAGAGTCGAGGGTGCAGGTTGTAGAACTCGACCGAGTCACTGAATGTCACAAAACCGAGCTGAACAGTGCTCTTACCATCAGCGTCGCTACAAAATGAGATTGTATAACATGACACCTGAGGAATATGTTTAATCACGGTATAATAAGAAGTAAGTATTCAAATATTAACATTTTATGGGAAAACACAACATATATTGTAAAATTCTTTTGTTTCACAGTAGACATTGGGAGGCAAACACATTTTGCATGCTTGATATCATCTCAACAAGTGTTAACACACAATAATTAAAGGGATATTTCACACTCGCAAATTAAATTTTAATGAATTCTAAAATTCCAAAATACTCGGTTATCAAATGAAAATTTATTTATTAATCAAAAATTCCAGGGTGATCGTTTAATGACGTATATTAGACACCAATTCCAATAAAAACCGATCATTGTCATGTCCAAATTGTTCCCCTCCACGATGTACACAAAGAAGGCTTCTCATAACGAAGGATTTATAAGCATTGTGAATTGCACCATAGCCAACATTATGCGGTGACTTCTTCGAGTTAGTAAAGGAGTCACCTATGTTATATTTATTCAGAAATGTGTGATAATTAACGGTCACAATTTATGGTTATGTCCATCAATTGATAACCAAAATCTAGAGATACCATTCTAAACAAGAAGATGTGAATTTTCTTTGGTGTACTGTACACGAATCGATTATGTTGGTTTTACGTCAGAAACACTTGCACCTTGGTCTCCTATTGGCTTCCTTGGAGTAAGAGTTTCAAGAAATTTATCTTTCTAATGACTCAAATGACGCTATACCACGAGTTTCATGTCTGAGTAAGATTGAAATATAAATTAGTCCAATAAAATTACGTTTAGATACATTATTCAAATTAGCATGATAATATTCGTGCTAGAATTATGATGTAATAATATTAGTGAGTATAAAATCTATAATCAGCAAAAAACAAATATAGAATATTTTTTTTTCTTCTCACAAAAAGAAATAATGAAAACATAGTTAAGTAAAAAATAACAATTAGAAGGTTGATTAAAAGAAGGTGACAAATAATCCAAAATGCCAAACTACTTTCGAAATATAAAAATTGAATAGTAAATAACCATTTTCACGAAATTATAAAAGTAGTACTTTTCAATTCGAGGTTTTATGGTTCCGAGAGAGCATTGAAATGAGCTTTTACAATAAGAACACATCGGCTAAGCATTCAAGTTTAATGTCTATGCTGTTTACTATAATTTTCAATTTCTATAAACATGAGTAGAATATATATTGATTTATTTATTTTAATAATATTTCGTAGTCTTTCCAATTATATATTGATTTAAGTATGCACTATTCAATCTTGTGACTTGATCAATCTTTCTATATTTAATATCTATCTATCAATAATTCTTCCTTTTGATTTATACGATATAATTAAATGTAATCTTAACTTTTAACTCAACTATATTGATATCTAATCATATTGTTTCAATTTTAAATATTTTATTCATATGTAAATCCAAGAGTCAAAAA
>JAUZNC010006696.1:0-18172 GCA_034780395.1 Vannuccia rotundouncinata | reverse complement strand
TATCAACACCTTTAGGTCCTCTTTATCAACACCTTTAGGTCCTCTTTATCAACACTTTTAGGTCCTCTTTATCAACACTTTTAGGTCCTCTTTATCAACACCTTTAGGTCCTCTTTATCAACATCTTTAGGTCCTCTTTATCAACATCTTTAGGTCCTCCTTATCAACATCTTTAGGTCCTCTTTAGCAACACCTTTAGGTCCTCTTTATCAATACCTTTAGGTCCTCTTTATCAACACCTTTAGGTCCTCTTTATCAACACCTTTAGGTCCTCTTTATCAACACCTTTAGGTCCTCTTTATCAACATCTTTAGGTCCTCTTTATCAACATCTTTAGGTCCTCCTTATCAACATCTTTAGGTCCTCTTTAGCAACACCTTTAGGTCCTCTTTATCAATACCTTTAGGTCCTCTTTATCAACACCTTTAGGTCCTCTTTATCAACACCTTTAGGTCCTCTTTATCAACACCTTTAGGTCCTCTTTATCAACATCTTTAGGTCCTCTTTATCAACACCTTTAGGTCCTCTTTATCAACATCTTTAGGTCCTCTTTATCAACATCTTTAGGGTCCTCTTTATCAACATCTTTATGTCCTCTTTATCAACATCTTTAGGTCCTCCTTATCAACATCTTTAGGGTCCTCTTTATCAATAAATAGTTCGAAATAAGAGCTATTAAATATGTTTTGTAATCTTTTTACACATGCAGGATCTTTTGACTCAAATGAAACGTCAGGCTAATGAAGAAATTCGGGCTGCATATCACCAAGCAGAGAATCAATTAATTGATGCGCTTAACCTTCGCAAGGCAGAAGTTACTGTGAGATATAATCCATAACTATTGACTACATTATTTGGAAAAATTATCCTCTCTTAGGAATAATATTTATGTCGTAAATCGTTATGACTAGTTATCTCTTTCTCTTTCATCAGACCTACAACGGGGATCTTCAGTTAGTTTCCGGAATGTTTAATGGGGTCGAAGGGCGTCGATACAGGATTGATTGGACCTCTGCCCCACAGCCAATAGAGGTCAAGGTCGTGACCATGAGGGGAGTTCGGGATAAACTCCCTGGTGAGTGACCAGCTGCTAAGAATAACTATTTCGAAATTTAATTAAAAAAATTTTAGGAGCTTAAATTTTTTAATGTATTAGCAATTTGGTTGCAAGTTAAATTTAATTCGATACGTACTTTATATAGAGAGGAAATCATAGAGATATAATTGTACATTAGGTACAGTATATATGATTATATTTTATAAATCTCGCTTTTTCCTTTTAATAATCTACATCAAGTCATTATTTAAATCACTGTCAATACACCTTCCTAACAGTGGGTCGATATGTGGTACATGCCTCTGTCATGAACAGATTAAGTGGAGAGGTTTTGCGATGGTCCAAATTGTCGGGGCAGAACTGGGGCTCCACCACCAAACCTGTGAAACATGATGGACACTTCGTATCCACAGAGATCCAGGTAAATTCTTTTAATCGACTTTACAATATTAATTATAAATCACCTTTTAGTTTTTCCATGCCACAGAAAGTCAACAATGATTAAATATAAAATGGTATTGATTGTCCATTTGCTTTGATTGGCTGTTCAGTTCAACCAATCGCTGTTCACAACGCTTCCCGCTAGTGGAGGTCTCACACCTCTCATGGTCCTCTGCTTTGAAGTTTTCCTGCTCCGAGGGTCCGTGGTTCCAGTGGACACGGTTGTAGGCTGGGGTGTATTGCCGGTCTGTGATGGTCAGTTCGAGGCTGTGGAGGGAAAGTAAGACATTCGCGGACACAAGGGGTCCTTTGTGCAGAAGTTGTTTGTATATTTCTGCTCAATCGACTAACGTCCGGGTTAACACTCATTAATATGAGTTTTGAACAAGACAGAGCACAAATATCTTTGCAAAAGAAAGAAAACGGTTATAATAGTTTTAGTTTACTATGGAAACTTTTTTAGATCCATTATAGTCTAGCTAGAGATGTCTTCAACTCGCTTCATAATATTATAGAGTTGACTCATCACTGTCTCCTCAGTAGCAGCAAAATAAAAGATTCACTGTGCACTGGACTCACCCAAACATAACAACATTAATTAATCTGTTTAGTGTCAACGCTATTCAGATGTTGAAATTATTTGAAGCGTGAAAAACAATATTGAACAGATTTTAATTAACCATCTACACTGATTTTCGTTTTGTTTACAGTTTACGTGTGTAGGCTTTTATACATTAACCGTTTATATTATACTTTGCACTATTGTGATATAGGAAAGGGTAATTGTACTAATTTGTTGTCTGAGAATTATAATTGTAGTCTTTCAGCTGTCATTGAGAAATTTCTAATCAATAATTGGATATCTATAATTACTTTCTATTCATCTATTGGTTATAATTCACCATCATTGGTTTTGTATAGGTATAAAATCCCTCTACTTCGTGGACACATGGACCCAATTATTGATAAACATTACAAAATGGAAGAACTCTTCGCACATGATTTAGACAATTGGCTCTCGAATCTCTACGTGCATATAGTTCGATTACCACGGTATGTTTCGATAAGGAATTCTATGATTCATTATTTACCTTTAATCAAGGATGCTAAAATGTTTTATTAATTTTAAAATATTTGAAACGCAAAGTTATTTTTAAATGACCATTAAAAAACTTGCACACTACTTACAGATTAAATAGTAATACAGTGAAAATAATAGAAATTACTTAAAATCTAATAATTTTTATTTCGAAAGTTTTAGTTTTGATAATTTTCTTCAAACAAACTGGACATCTCCTTTTTAGGTACATCGCTGGCCAAACGGAGTTCGCAGTGGAACTTCAGTTCTCCTCCAATTTGCTCAACTTTCCAGAACGTCTGGACACGGCTGGGGAAGGCTGTGTAGACAGCGAAGAACCGCTGTGGGATGTGGAACGTCGCGCGTCTGCCCAGGCAGTGATCCAGGGTGATACTACCAGGTGGTGATTTTAATCTTTCTTCCTCACCAACTGCCTGAACTCTTTTGTCAAGTGGTTGCCGCTTTTAATACGAATTATTGCCTATTATCGATTAGAAGGAAGATATTTTTAGAAAATATAACCATCGATTTTCATAAAAAAATATCAAAAATGATTTTTTAATAACTTCGGTAAATGATTGATTAACTAGATTTGTTGTCATAACTTCAATCAAAGCTTTCATTCAAACTATGTTTTAAATAATTAAACATTTCAACCATTTAGAAAGTATGAATTCATATATTTCCATTTTATTTCTATGAATCAAATAGCTTTTCTCATCATTTAATCAATACGAGTGTTGGCGCTTAATATAAGAATTCTCTATAGCCACAAGTAGTATATTAACAAAGTAGTAAATTTTCATCTTGTCAGTGACGCCCAGGATAGTCAATATCTAAGTGGACCCGGCAGCACTGAGGACAACGAGTCAGAAACTAACGTGAGACCTTTAATGACAATATGTTCCACTAAATTATGTGACAAATAGCTGCCATAATATACGAGAAACTACTGTTATGAATTTGGTGCTCTCCAGACGATTCCCAATCTCCCTGGATCCTCAAATAAAAAAGGTGAACCTCAACAACACCTTTTCGGTAAACCAACCAAGACCAGCTTCCTCACTGCTGCCAGCTGTAGTCGACAGCAGCAGCCTCAGCAAGCCCCGCCACCATACACGGTGGTAGACCTTTCTCCTGCGGTGTTGTCTCTAGGAGGACCCCAGGTCACTGGTTTCCGAACTGTTGATGGACAGCCGGGTCTTTTTTATAAGGTTTGATAATTCAATAATTAATGATATATTACTTGTATTTCAGTAAGTAGTATATATAAAGAATTATGAATATTATAGACATTAATTTCCTTCATGTTATTCTCTAGACATACACACGTACCGCCAAAGAGGATTATATCGAAAAGGTGAACACACTCCTGCCACAGACCCCTCTTATCCGTCCAGTGGAACAGGTCACTGCCAAGGGAAGACTTCAGGAGTTAGAGCAACACGGATTCGCCATCAAGTGAGTCACTTAAATATAGTGGACAATTTAAACCATTTAGAATTCACGTCAATAAATCTTCTCTTCAGACATCGCCTTGACTGTCAATTTCGTCCGTTATCAGAGGGCTCCCGAAGAATGCGCTTCTTCACTCGCATGTTTGCGCACGAGGTTGGGCAGACGAGGTGGCGTTCCGCGGAGTTCTGGGTCCTGCTGCTCTTTGTTCTGTTCAACTTCTTCTTTCGTCTTTATCTTCACTATTGTGGTCAATGGATCTTTCTTGCTCTGGCTGGAATCCCCATCAACGCGTAAGTTTATCTTTCTATTTAATTCTTTTGGACGCATTGATCTATACACGACTTACCTATCTCTTCTTCAGGTTCAACTTTTTTCCGCACACTGTACAGCTCAACTACCAGTGGACCCTCCTCACTACAGGACAAGAGGCAGCTGTTGTTGTTCTTGGTCCTCTCACCCCAATCATTATCCTGGGTCTTCTCATGTCCATTTCAACACTGGCACAATATACAATCCGTTTCTTCCCCAGAATGGCCTCACAATTCATCTTAGCTTTTGCTATCATGACTCTGCTCAACCCGCTTCTTGTTCTCATTGTCGATCTCATTCTCCGGGTAAGCGCCTGCTTGACTCTCTGGACACATCTCCCAATATATCTGTAGCTCACATTTCGCCTCTACTCTTCTCTTTTCAGCGAGACCAAAATCTGGGAGGCAGCCAGCCAATAGCAGACGCTGCTAAGCTGTATTACCACTTCCTATTGGTAGATGGATCTGGTATTCCGGGAATCGTGGTCACCTTAGTTCTCTATACGGTGCTCTTCTCTCTCACAATGGGGCTTTTTTATCTCTACTTTCTGAGGTGGGTTTCTCGACTTTGTTAATGTTTGGTTAAATCAGATTTTATTTTTTTGTTGGTTTTTTTTAAACGTAATAATTATTTGACTTTGAATATAACCACTGAGATTGGATCAAACCAAACGAAACGAACTTTCGATTAGCACATTTGCTAGCCAATAAAAAAATGTCCGTGGGTGGTCTCGAACCTGATCCGAGACCAAACCGTCGGTTTTGCAAACCAGCGTCCATTATGCGACTTGGATAAATAAGACTTAGAAGCTACTGCACAAGAGTATGGTTATTGCAATATTTCAGACTGCATAACGAAGGAGCTCTACTCGACATCTACTGGAGAATCCATGGTCCAGAGCACCGCTTCTTTGTCCCCCAGGACATGGAGGTGTCTCCACCTGAATTGGCCTATATTGTCACCAAAGCGGAACGATGGCGCGGTGGGGAGGGTGAACGTCGGAGGATACTCGTCAAAGATTACGAGTGGCGAAGTCAATTGGTAAGAACGAAAAATTTGGAAGTAGGGGCCTTCTGATTCTTTCAGCTTCTGTAAAGTTTATAAAAATAAAAAATATAATCACTTTGTCGTCTTTCTATTAATTCCAGAGTACTGAGGATCCAACAGAGGAAGAAGTTCTTGAAGTAACAAGTCATGTTGCTATAACTACCGTTCATCTTGACGGTCTGGTTGAGCCATATCGAGAGTTTTTGCGTCATCCTGATGGTTCCATTATTGAGGTGTTCTTGGATTTATTTATAATTATATTTGTAGTTTTATTATATTATACTGTTATTATTACAAGTAGTATATAGGCTAATATATGTATAATTTACTTTTTGTTTTTTATAGATTATCGCCAATGTTAACAAAGATGATCCATACAATCCTACCAGAGGATTTGATCAGGAAGAAGTAAGAAAATTGTCGCTTATGATTGATTATTATGAATTGTGAAGGATTAAATGAGTTGTATATTATTTAAAATAATTTGAAGAGTATTAAAGGATATTTTTAGAGAGGCACATAATAAAAATCTACAACAAAATGCGAAATGATACAAAATAATTGTTCAGAAATAATGCTATAAAATGTTTGCTAATATGTTAAACATTATCATGATTTCAGAAGAATTTGAAAATTAATCCACTGAATTCACTAAATCTGACATCAGAAGAACCAGTAACACCGGTTTGTTTTTTATTTTAATAAAGAAAAACTCGTTTCTTATATATGACACATTTTATTTATTTTAGAAACAAGACATTCTTCCTGAAGTTGAAACAGTATCAATTGTGAAACAACCTGCTAATGTATGCTAAACCAATCTATGTTCATACTTATAAATATCTAGAAAATATTTTCAAATTTTGAATAATTTTGTGTTTAAATTCGACTTTAGTTCAAACAATTTTTTATCGTAAATGTTTCAGATTTTTCCTTTGATTGGGATATTTTTAGTCCCAACTTTTAACTAATATTTAATGAATTAAATAACTAAATAATATCAAATAGTTAGGAACCCGAATACTCTTTGAAAATATAAAATTAATGAGACTATAACCTCGTTCTCCGTTCCTCTAAAAACTAGTCCAAGAAGTCGAGGAGAGAACCGACCTCTACTCCTGTGGCAGCTATTGGTGAGGGCTCAACCAGTCGTAGACGCAGTCGTAATCGGAAGAAAGATGAATAATCGATTATGGATTAACAAGAGATATATTCTCAATATTTACCTTTCCTTTCTTAACTTCTTTGAACTTGTGTCCGTCCATTTTTACTTATTTTTTCTTGAATCATGCCTTTCACTGTTTTAACTCTTCCAGTATTTTAAATGAATTATATAATTATGCTAACTCAGAAAATCACTATTTTATTCTAATAAATATTCTACTAAACTATAAGAACTTCTCAGTGACGCTTCCATAAATTAAAAACTTATTTTGCTGTTAGCCGCCAGTTTTGTCAATTAGTGATAAAAAGAGCTTTATCGATAATTAATTAAACTCTAGTGCTTGTAAACTTTACTTTTAATATGGATAAATATTGTGATTCCATGCCCATCGGTAAAGGTTTGGCGTATGGCGTTCCTTTAAAACTGAAGAGACGCCATAAATATTATAGTTCTCATTGCAGAATACATGTTACCAATTACAAAATAGTTCGAAAGGACTACCGTCCAATCTACATGACCTCGATCTAATGGTTAAATATCATATTAGTTAAAGAAAGGAATTCATGGCCATAGTAGGATAAAACAAACGGAAGTGTCCTTATAGTAAAATAGGACATTCCTTTGCAAAAATCTTAGTTAAACAATCACAAAGTATCCGGCTGTAAACAGCTGGAAGAGTATATTGAAAATAAACGAAGTGCCCTTTATAGTGGTATCATATTCATCACAAATTGTAATATACTGGTTGTTTATAAAAAATTATATATATAAAGATTTTATAGGTATATATCGAACATTTACTAATGACGCCTTTTACTATTTATTAAATTGTTCAATATTGATTTTACTCAATAAAGTAAGTAAATATTTCGTTTCGGTTACATCTCTTTTAAATAATCTGGCGACGTATTTGTATTGTTAGCACATTTCTGGTCCTCTAATCATAAAGAGAAAATCGCCTCAGATTATGGAAATTTTTACCAAAGTGCAGCCAATACATTACTAGTTTTAAACCATTGATCTGGTTTGAATCTTAGCACAAAACTTCAACGGATATAGTACCTAAAAATTGAATAGTAAAGTTGTCTCAGGTGTTTCCTAAAAAGTAAGTTTCATTATTGAAGTTATGCTGCAAGCAATATATATTCTTTACATATAAAAAAACTATTGATAATCTATATTTTTGTTTTTAAATAAATCATAAACATTAGTTTAGTTCATAAATAAAATGTATTTTGAACAAATTTAATCCAATCAAATGTTATTTAATTTTGAAGAATCATCAACCAATCAAACTTCAACATTTTTATTAATCTATTAAGTTACGCGGAAGAGTTCGTATTTTTTATAAATTGTTCGCTTTCAGTAATTCATTTTTCTTTTTAAATATTGTTGTGAATTAAGTCTGTAAGAAAACAATGTCTTCTGGATTTCTAGAACACAGAGCTACACTTCATCGTGAAATGATAGCTCAAAAGAAAGCATTTGCTGAAGTGCAGCGAAGAGAAAAAGAAGTATGCAAATTACATTGCAATGAGATCGCATTTCAGTCCTCTATTGCACAAACCCCAGAAAATAATTTGATATCACTGGAGAATATGAAAACCCCCTTACCGACCAAAAGCACTCGAATTTTAGCAGGAATTCTGCCAGGGATGTCACCGTAAGTTATTTAATATATTTATTGGTAGTAAATTTTAAATGAATAAATAATTTAAATGAATTTGTTATAATAAAAACTTGCGCATAAAACTGATATGGCGGAGTGTTTCAGAGAGGCACACAGACCGGCTTAGACAACGAAGTCATTAAATTTATTTTTTCTCCTAAAAATATCAAACATATTGAAATATAAAATAGAGTAAAATATTAAAGAGTCTATACTATTTATAAATACATGATAATAACTATTCAGCATAAAATAGCATTATTTATGGTAGGCTATGAATTAAGACTGGATATATCTATAATGTAAACATTAAGTGCACAGAGTTAAAAATACTGGCAAAAAAATACTTTAGGGTGCGGCTTAGACTACGAACATTAAAAAACCACATATCAAGACAAAAAGTGAGGCGGTGGTGGGAGGGGGGTGCGGCTTTACTCCGGAGCCAAATTTTGGTAGTCTACGAAAATACGGTAATAATACAAGATGTAGGTAACAATAAAAGTAAAATGAACCGCTAAGTATAATTACAATACAAACCAAATTAAATTAAATAAGACATTTTTATCCAAGAGAGGGAAACTATTTTATTTTATTTTGCTTTACTTTGTATTGAAATGAATTTAATTTAAATGTATTGTATATTATTAAAGTATGCGTATTTTGAAATAAGTGTGATGTTCTGTTCATCAAATTTTAAATCTATTGAAAAGTTTTAGAATTGAACTATCGATCGAACTTTTTTCCAATTGTTTTGTTCGCATTTTGAGTACATAATTAAAAATTTTATCCGACCTTGTTCACTGTAATTTTAAAGTTTTGGAATTTGTTTAAATAAAATTAAACAAAATCAAAATAGTTTTTGTCGAGTTTATAATTAAAGAATAAAAATATAATTTTATTCGATACCTGAAAAGAATTTTTTTTTTTTTAAAAATCATTCCAGTTCCATGAAGGATCAACCATCGTCACCCTCTCAGAATCGTCTGCCACAAGACACTCCCTCTGGAAAGTTACCAATACGATTTTCAGTAAGTTTGTACACATCAGTAACCAAAGTTTAGTACTACAGTTACTATAGTAACCAATTTAGAGCGATTCCAACCCCCCACGGTCTACATAGAGAGTTTATAGCTCCAGGATTATAATCTTAATTGTGAGACTGTTTATTTCAAGTTTCGCAGATAACAAAAGGCATCCTGTTTGACAGAAAATACTTTACAATATTTTTCAGATACAATCAAGGCCATTCAGCTTCCGTTTCTAAAGTAATGAACTCAAGTGGCTTTAAAACGTGGGTCGTTAGAGTATTAATTCAAATTTATTAAATCGCGAACGTCATCATTTACTTTACTTTCACTAAGGTTTAATATGTATGTTAATAAGGTTTGCACGCGTTCTTTTGCAGTGAGTATGTAATAGTGGGAAGTAAACTTTATTTCTGTTTTATAATATGAAAATAGAATATATACCTTTAAACTTATAAAATGAAAAATCACATCTGTATTTAATAATTTATAAATCTTAAAAACGAAATTTTTTCACATTTTACAAATAATTTGCAATAAATTATAAAATAAATAATGTTCTGTTTATAGTGTATATAATAAGAAATTAAAATAATTATTTATAGTACATTAGAGCTATGTGGCCTATTAGACTTCTGTTATATACATTTTATATACCAATATAAATTGTCATATGTCTAAAATAAATTGTTTGTTGTTTTGATTTCGCCCAAATTAAAAACAATATTTTTCTTTTTTTAAGGACGCAAATTATTTACAACAGTGGTGATTGATTCAACGAACTATCGACGTTCAAACCGGATGTTTTTCAGTACTATATATTATTTTGTTTGTTGTTATGGTGTTTCCTCTCTACCTAATGAGGGGTCGGCTAGAAAATCTTTTTTTAAAACATATATATGATGGTAAAAAATGATTTCTATATCTAAACCGTAAATTATTTTGGATGTTTATTATTTAATTTATGTTGAAATTTTATTTAATTTTATTCGATGTTCAATGGAAAAATAATTATTACATTTCATAAATATAATTTCGTATGTACGCGCTATATACTCTGTATCAAGCAGTATATTAAAAGAATAATATGATTTTTTGATTCGAACAATAAGAAGACAACACTTTACCTTCACAGACTTTTGGCGGCGAATTGTTTAATCAGGAACCCAAATTGTCGGCACAGCCCTATACGGATTGCATTCTTCAGTAAATCTGTGGGTAAATGTTTCAAGAACGCAATCTGTGGGGCTGCAATCCGTCCGACACATGTTTTCACAGACTGTTAGCGACTTATAGTTGGGTATCAGTTAATGTTGTCAGACGTGTGTGCAACAAGTTATGAAAGAATAGGAATAACGATCGTCTATATAAGAGTTCCACAGTCAATCGGGTTCTGGCATTTGATCACGAACCAGTACACCGGGAAACAAAAAATTAAATTGTTTGAGAGCATATTGAAGAAGACAACATGCCATTTCATGACTTAGAGGCATAGGAGAGACCACTGTTCGCAGAAATCTACACAATATACACAATTTGTTGTTAATCGCATCTTCTTGACAGTCGCAAATATTAAAAGACGGCTTGTTAAAATATGTTGGATTTTATCCAGAATAAATGCTCAACAAAAAATTATTGTGAATGATGATAAATAAGTAACCTTGTTGATGTTTATTTAAAAGAAATTATACCTCATGTATATGGGAGGTTAATCCTTATAAAACAGCATTTTTTAAACCAATTTTAAAATATTTTATTATACAAATTAATATAATAAATACAAATTTGATTAATATACAAAATGTTGCAGATAAGCATCATCAATTTTAATTGCTGCATTGTTACATCATCCGTTACACCTCATCCTGAAAATGTGATTATTTGTGGAATTAACAATTCAATATTTTTACGGAACAATTCTAACTTTAATATCTGTATCTGTGAAATAAATTTAAATTGAGAGAATTAACGTGTTGCTGAAATTATTTTTCGTTCTTTGATTTTATAAATTGTGTCGTAGCCCTTGACTTGTGGCATTTGGAACGCATCTCTCAGAACTGTAGAAACCATCAAATTCAATGGTTTCATTCTTTGAGATTATTTTATAGTGCTTCAAGCCTTCGAAGTGGACAGCCACCATGATCATGTGTTTCTGCTTGATAATGATTTCGTTTGGCACTCTGTGTATGTATAGCGGGTATTTATATATTTCCTCACAAACCGACTCTCTGAAACCGAGTTTGAGAAATCCATTTTTAGGCCACTGATCTGAAACGAAACCCACATCTCGAACCATGTGATAATATTTAATTCAATTTTTGTCAAAAAACGGCGCTTTATATTTTAAAAATATACTACCAAAATGTTGAACAATTTCGTTATTGTTTCTATAGCATCTTTACGAAACCTCTTTATTATACTGAAAGACTTCGTAATGGGGGGGGGGGGGGCAGTGTAAGACACACAAATAATTCGTGTTTCTTCAAAATAAGGTTGATCATTTTAGGCTGTATTTACCACCGTTGATAATGTAGTATGTAAGGACGACATCTTGGCCGAATGAGTTATCGCGCACTTGATTCTGATTGGTCGATTGGGAGGTAAAGGGCAAGTAGGGCAGAGTGTATTAGGTTCCGCACCCTACCATGTTAAATTATTAACTAATGAGAATTGAGTATCATGGTATATAAGAAGGTGCACAACTAATTAATTTCATTCTCATTTCGTACGAGCTCACCGACAGTCGTCTCCTCGCCAGCGCCAGCAGTCTTTCCAATTTTTGAAGTAGTTTCATTCATCACAAATATTTTTTGTTGTTCACCAGTCTGTCCAGTTTCTACACGTGATCCTTATTTTCCTGTGTATTAATTCAAATTAATATCTCATCTATTCAGAATAAGTGATATTTTTAATTATTGTTTAAAGAATTTGATTTTACTATTAAAACTTGATTAATTATAGTTAACGATTCAAATTAAAATCATTTATAACAACTATTAGATATTTTTGTAAGTATATATTGCACATATTTTTACAATATTTAACTACATAGTTGACCAATGAGATACAGTATAACAATGCATAATTCTAATATAATCTTACCATGCGTACATATACTATATTTATTTTAATTTATGATGTAGCCTTGCATGGTATGAGCTTGTTGATGTGGAAATATACTCTATTGATGGTGGGCGCAAGAGCGTAAACCATTTAGACAAACGTCTGTAGAGTACCATCTTAGCTATTGATCAGTAAACTCATTGAGCCTTGTCAGATTACTCTGGTTCCATATTAGTTTGCGTGATGTTTGTATAAAAAGGCTATGACTGATTGAGCAGAAAATATATTTTTAATATTCATTTACAAGTCATATGAAAAATTCGCATTAATCGTATCATGGCCCAGGAGCCACGCCCAAATTTTCAATAGTTTTAAATTCATACAATATTATCACAAGAATATGTATAAATCATAATTGTGGGCCAGGAGCCATGCCCAAATTTATTTTAGTATAAAATAATTGTAATAGTTATTTATAATTTTTAGACTATGAGCTTTTCTATTGAAGAGCATACAGCTGACTATATGAATAAAAGTGAAGAAACTATCTCTCTTGAAATAGATTTTGGCAAAACTAAAGTTTCCACTGATTATTAAATGAACCATTATCATGTAATATTCATTTAGGTATATATTTTAAGAATAATTGTTGTACTATTTTATAATTATTTTAATATTCAGTTATTCAAATTTTCATACCATTTAAATGCATTCCCCTCCCTTTGAATAAATATTGTTTTATCATTTAATATTTTTTGTTTGTTTTATATTATGGTAGGTAATATTAAGAATGAGAAAAAATAGTTTTATCCATAAACAGGGATTTCAACAATTTTAATGATTGAATGTTACTATATTACATAGGGAGAATTCGATTTTACAATTAAAAACATGATTAGTTATAGATATCGATTCCTGATTGGCACTTATTGATTTTTCCAATACTTGGAATTTTATCAATACTTTGATTTTTACCAAAACAGTACCTAAGTGATTACTATAATTTTAGCGGCTAATAGTACTATGTTGCATATGGAGAATGGGAGTTTACTATTGGAGTTTTCAGTTATCGATACTTTAGGGACACTTATTGATTTTTAACTATACTTTGATTTTTAGTAAAACAGTAAGGAATTTCAATAATTTTAATGGCTATTAATACTAAATACCATATTGAGAATTTGATTGTACTATTATTTACTCAATTTAAACAAATGGATTTTTAGTAATGGTAAAATTTGGTTAACATATGATTAATGATCAGACATTTCCCCATGATTTTGTGCAAATGCTTAAATCAAAATGTAGCAATCCAAGGAAATAGGTAGATTTCAATAATCATACTGTCAAATGTACATTTTATATAAAAAAATGTGTTTGAAAAAGTCTATGTGGAATCAAGAGAAATATCTTCGTCGTCAGATGATACTGTAAAATCTTCATCCTCTTCCTTCTTTCTCCTCCCGGCAAATGGGCAACTAACTATGTCAGTAGCTATGGCCCTTCAACCAAACAATTTCACAGGAATCATTGGCAAGTATCCACCCATCATTGTGAGTTACTTTAGGTATATACCTGTCATGTGTCTGGGCCCACATGCGTGCAACGAAAGTAGTTCAACAAATATGCTTCATCTACAAGGTGGTAGAATTCTTGGATCCACTCCTTTTATTTGTGAAATAATGTTTTTTTCGATGTGGTTCCAAAGACTCGTACAAATTGTTTGTACCGTAATTGATTAATGTCGCTGTCATGGGAATCTTTCGTATATAGCTTGCAAACAAGCTCTTCAATAACTTTGAGCGTTTGTGAAGTGGGTGTGTGTCTGCTAATTCACTCAAAGCTTCTTGATATTTGTTCGACTTTGCAACCAGTGCCAACGCCTTTGATTTACCTTTCCGGTAAAAGCGGACGTATAATCCATCCAGTCAGTGCATGTAAAGCTACTAGTGTTCACACATTTTTTATTAGTGATAGCTGTTAGATTGATAATTTTGCTTGCACCCCCAGTTTTTATGAACACGGTATGTGATATAACACTATAATTGCCCCATCTGAATCTGAATTTGAAATTAATTCCTCAACTGTTTTAACTTTCATTTTTCCTTCATGGACTGTATACAACGACAGGTATCCAAATATACCGATAATTTCTGCGCAGCAATCATTTTATACCATTCTTTCATCAAAAATTATGACAATTGTATCTTAAACTACTCCGACTTGAGTGCTTTATTCATATCCAAATGGCGGTTTTGTGAAGGTCTGGTAATCAGATATTGCTGTTCTGAGATGCCACGTCTTTCTCTTTTATCGCTTTTGATTGATGGCTTTTTGTAAAAAACAAAATTATGTGGACATTTTCAGAATTAAATTCTGACAGCTGACGCAGCAATGTTCGTGCAATACCATGGTAAGTCTTTGAGAGATGTGGTGTTAGGCGATAAAATGCGTAATTTCCACCGACAATTACAATTTAATAGCTGGTGGTATTTCCGAATATTCCGTTTCCGAAGTCAATTTTTTTTCAACAGGACGCTTTTGTCTGTTTTCACTAATGATCCATCCCCGTTGCACATCGACAGTTGTACAGGTGTCAGTGGATGAGACAAAATGTACTCAAGATTTATATCATGTTTACTCCCAAGAACCAAAAGGCTTCCAAGCAACCCGTTTGTACATTTAAGTGCAGTTACATTCGGTTATTTGGATCTCCAGTTTGTAATGCATTCGTAGCTGAAGTTGAGAACTTTTACTTTCTTTATAGGCTTCTCAAACCGTGATTCATCTTCAATACATTCTTCAATGAATTGTGTGTGCAACTTTTTACCAGTAACTTAGGGTGTCAGTAGCCAAGTCTTGGTTTCCTCCTTCGCTGTTTTATCTGTCGAGATATTGAGCAGTTTGGCTGAATCAGTCTGGCAAAATAGATTACATGAAGATCTGATTTGTGTGATTATGTTCTGTAAGTCATCGTTGTCTCTTTTAACGCGTCCATTTTTCAATTCGGTTGTTGTACTATCTGATTTATCAACAAGTCCTGCTTTATCCATTAAATTTTGTAACCATGAATCTCAGTCAGGCTGGGAAATTGTTGGTCATAGAGCCAATACCCATAATTCTGCTAGTTGAATCGCGATTAACAGTCTGTTCTAATGTCAAAACAATGAGCAACCTTGAGTATGCCGTGTCAGTACGTCTGATATTCGTTCAGAAGTTCTTATAAGCCTGGAAACTTTTCATCCATATTAAGGAGATCTAGTTGATACTTTGTCAACCACCGGGCATAATTAATGTGGTCGGTGGCGAAGAAAAAATCAATTATATCTGATAGGCGATATAAATATTTAAATACATATTGCAGTCTTAGTAGACTAAAAAGCAATAGTACTTCTGATAATAATATTACTGCACTTCTGCTAATAACTCATTTATGAGCTAATTGTTATGTTATATTATATTTATTAATAAGATTAACGCTGCTGTCTGATTGTTGATCCATTTATAAGATCATTTCTTAAGTTAGGAAGGCTACGGAATATCGACGTCTTAAGTATATATTCTGGTAGATGAGAGTCGTAGTTATCAATTTACGAAAAAAGCAGCTGTACTACATGAATTATGAATAAAACTCAAATTTGACGATTTTGTGGCCGGTCTTAAGTTAGGAAATCTAGGGAATTTTCACGTCTTAAGTAGGTCTTTATTATTCGTATACCAAATAGTTTCATTATTATAGAAACTATCAGCCTGATACGTGTTGATTTTAAATAAATTTTAAATTTGGACATTTTCAGGCTCTTAAGCTACTACAGAGTTGCAATTTAAGACTAGCCTTGTTGAGACGCTGTATAGGCATGATGCATCAATTATGTATCGCGATTGTTTAAATAAATATTGTCTGCCTCTCATACTATAAGCACTTTAGGAGTCAGAACCATATACAAGAATGATTGGTACAACTAAAATTATTTCTCTAATCATATTCATTTCAAATGAAATGACACCATTCTAAAAATAGATAATTCTATAAATTGAATATGAAATAATAGATATAATATAGGAGGAATTTGTTTTATAACAATGTTTATTGCCAATAGACTATATGGATAGTCAGCGATTTCAAAAGCAACCATGGTTTTCTTTTGAAAATTCAAAAGAATTTGTCCCATTTGAGAACAAGAGGTTTATATCTCCCAATTTGGACCAACAAAAGGAACACCATCTCCCGAAAACCAAAACATCCAAAAAACCTATCGTTATAATCCTCATAGCAGTCTCAATTGTGGTACTGATATTTCTAATTTGTTTAATTGGTTATTGTTTTGTAAAAATAATTTCCGATCAACAAAAATCGGAGGAGAAATTTCGCAAACTTCAAATCAAATTGCATGTAAGTACATATATGTATGAATTAATAAATGAATAAAATAAATAAAACTTCATATTCATATAAATATTTTAAATAAGCTAATTTAGCAAAATTTTGAAATAATATGTTTATATGCAACTGAAAAGGTCGTTTCAACAGATTAATTAAAGAATTTTCTTGGAATTATTCTCAATTCCAAGAAAAATTGTATTTCTAAAATTAGATCAAATGGAATTTCTGTTCTATAGACTTAATTGTAAATAACTAAGTAACACTTCTGTACTTTAAACAGCTGACGCGATATCCCGTGATTTTTTTAATGTGATCATTTGTAAAATTACGTTGTTAAGATTCTCATCAGTAGTGACAGATTGAACTAATAAACTAAATACACTATATACTATGCAAAAATCTCATCTCAACACTCCTCTTATAGTCCTGTCACAGTTGTGGCGTCCGTCGGTAAAAAGATTCCAGGAATTGTAGTTTATTTACTTCGATCACCAGCAGATGACATATTGAACTGATTAAACTATGTATAATTCCAAGAATCAGTTTGCAAATAACTTTGTTTTATTTGAAATATTTTGATGACTTCATAATATTGATTTAAGGAAAATAAGGGCCAAATTCACCAAAAAATAAACAATTAGGTTAAAAAATTATTATTTTTTGAAATAATATCCCCTTTTCAAAATATAATATCAGATAAATGATGCGCATAAAACCATATCTAAATTGAAATAGGTATAGTTTCCATAAAATACTCATACTAACTTATTCACATTTAACATAGAATATTCACAAAAACCTTTCAAACAAAAAACAAATCCTGATTGCAGAACGCATATTAAATATAAAAAATAATAATTACTGTTATAAAATGTTGTAGACAAATTAAATGTCTGCATTATAACCAATTATTAAAATACTTACGGGAAGTTATATATTAGATTAGACATGTGAGTTTTGAAAATAGTGTATTATTATATTTCGGAGCTTTTAATTAAATAGATTAATATCTGGGAATGATTTTACATATTTCGATTCACACTTATTGTGATATTATATACAATTGGATTTACCGATTTATTCATAGGAGTTGGAAGGAAGTCCAAGAACAGAAAAAAGGAACTTGACATTGAATGCACGTGTAAGTAAATTTGACTGAGATAGGTAAATTGAATTATTTACTAAACATTTAAAGAAAAAAAATTATATTCCAAAAGATGTAATATAGTTATATCCGACAAATTGAATAACTTTGTCTTCCCTTCAAATATAGAATTTTATTGAAATGTAGTTAGTAATTTAATAATATTATTTTCATCTTTTTTAGTAAAGGAACCATTTTTCGAACATATTTATTTATATCTAAAATGATAAAAGTGATGACTGATTTCCACTTTAATCATTTCTTGATACAATTATAGGCCTCCCCTCAAAAGAGCTTCAACGAAATATCCCATTCACATGATTTTGTCAAAG